>CAKAOI010047382.1:42663-60022 GCA_916701655.1 Sebastiscus albofasciatus
AAAAAAAAAAAAAAAAAAAAAACAGACCTCTGAAGCAAATGACAGAAACATCAAAAAGACAACTTGTGATTGAAAATACTTTTGCACTTGCTCCCTCCGCCCCTCCCCCCCGCCTCACTCTTAAAGACAGAGACGGCGAGCGCTGACAGCCGCTTTTCTATTCCGCCTCCACAAGTGGTATGAAGTGCGAGGAGGGGCGGCAGGAGTCGCCACAAACTCTTTGGCTTTGTTCCGCGGTCCCACATCTCTCCACTTGTTTTAAATTCCAAATGTAGGCACTTAAAACTCAAATCTTTTATTCATCGGTCTGATTGTGAAACACGTAGGTGGTGTGAAGTGCTTACGGTCACTTCCCAAACAGGCATTTAGTGATTACAAAGCTGAGAGACAGAGTGGCTGCTTTCAGTCTGGTAGCATGGTTATTCAATAAGTCCTTTTTTTCTTCTATTGCCTTGTTTATTCAATGGGATGAGATTTGATGTTTTTTTTCCACACAGTTACATGCATAAAATATATATTACATATGGTACCGTGCTAATTCAAAAACCCTGCATTGTGATGTCAACCTCTCCTTTCTCATTTCCATCTTTCCTCTCATACACCGACCTGGAGAGACAGTAAAATGTGTACACTGTGACAGCGATGGCTTTGCAATGATGTATCAATTGCCAGCATATGAATGTTCACAACTCAATAGACCTTTTCATCATCTTTATTCAATTCATAAATGCACACATATATATTGGCAAAATATAGTACTCATCATTCCCAGTATTACATTACAGTCCATAAAAAAGTGATGTGTAGTATTCATTCAGTTTGTTGTCATGGTGACTTCCTCCAGGTTTTTTCTGTATTAGCTATGGCACAAAAACAATATCGTAGTTCAAACGCAGCCTACGTTTTAGTTACACTTTTCATTATTCCTGCGTGAGGAAATGTAGAAAAATGGCAAGAGTCAAAAGTTCACTCTTGCAAAGAGAAAGCTTCAGGAGACGATCTATAAAGTGAGATTGTGTGTGACTTCACACAAGGAGGATATGCTCGTATGTAGATAGCTCACCAATAAAACATCAGTGGATCAAAAGGGAACAAGAAGTGAAACAGACGGAGCAGCTCGCTAACGGGAGAGAAATATAGTGTGCCAATATGATGTTCAATGTGCCTCAGGAGGTGGTTATCATGCGTATGAAATGACCTATTCATGTTATTATTAGTATACCTTAACCATTTGTGCGCAAAGACTATATTTAGTATGATAAGGAAAAACGCCAGGTTTATTCTGAATGGTCAAAAATCTTGAAATTTGGTACGGACATACTTTGGGCAAGTATCTAACAGTTCAACTTTAAAATTTTTAGATCACATGAAAAATCACAAGTTTATTAGTAGTTAAAGTCAGAAAAAAAAGAAATTTTAAATGAGGAAAAACGCTAATGTTGGGTTTATTAAATGTTTTCCATATGAAATATTTTGTTTTACACTGCATATGGTTGCATATCTTTGATATTCAACTTGTTATGAGTTCATAGATAAATACAAAATACTTGATTGTGCTCCTTACAGCCATTTTCTTATCATACTATATCTAATATTTGGGCACATGGGACTACTGTTTTTTCCTAAAATATAATAATATAATACATTCTCAGCTATATAGTTTCTGTCTCAACCACATCTATCCATCTATCTATCTATCTATATATCTATTTATCTATCTAATGGAGTCCATGTGTCCAAATACTATTTATAGTATGCTAAGAAAAACTCATTTTTCAAGGGTTTGACCAATTTTTTGGAATTTCCTCACAAACAAAAGCTCAGAGAACATTTCCACCAAAGGAAATTAAAAAACTTCAGTTGTGGGCACAAATGGGTTAAAACAAACTTCCTGTGGATGTGTGCGTTATTAATTTGTGTCATGTGAATTTGAGCATGACACACATTTGTTATTCTATTGTTAAAAAACATGGAGGCAACCAAGATGGATTATGCAGAAATTCTAATATATTTAAAACCCTTTTTGTTATCTTGCTGCCCCACATGGGATCCAAAGTTTGCAGCAAATTATTGTAAACATAATATTGCAGAAGGATGCATTCATAGTCATAGTACACAAGAGGCTATTCCTATTCAAATGGAATAATTAGATCTGATGAAAAACAGTTGGGCAGTGTACCGGAGCTGGTATGAAAAAAAAAAAAAAGAGGAGGTTTGGGAGGCTGAGAGGATAATTTAAGAGGAATAAAAAGAGTCCATGTAGGAATTCACTCTCTGAACATATTATAACATTGACTGATTAATGGTTTTCATTAAAATGCCACAGCACAATAATTTTCCCCCGGAGCAGAAAATGTTTATTGCCCCAAAGCACACGTCATTAGTATAAGGTTCTGCTATCTTAAACAGACAAATTAATTTGCTGATGCTGAACACAAGTAATAATATCTGTGCTGGTGCTGATGCTACAGATAGTACTGGTGCACCTCTGGATAGACGCTGTTATCCTCTGTGTCCTCTGCAATTAGCTCGCAAATGCTACATGTGCTGCGCTATAGTAATGAAACCGTTTTGCCTCAGGCTGTGTGTGAGTATGGGTAAGAAACAATTTAAGTTGTAAAGCGACGGTCAGCTCTTTATGTGCGCACGTGTGTTACAAATAACAATTTCGATCATGATATTCAGCCGAAGTGCTGAGCTGACACAAGGCGAGGAACACCCTTTAGTGTTTATGAACCTGCTTCTATTACCTTCACTGCCACTTAAACACAATGAGCTCACCACATTGATAAGATATTACCCACAGTCCCCTCGGGCTGCCCAAACATACACACACACACACGCTTCTGTAGGGTTAAACTCCTCCAAACGCTGATAAGCCAATGTCATCCACACAAAAGCATTAACACAGCACCATGTCTGCTTCATCAAAATCGATAACGGCCCCGGGGCGAGTGTCGCGGCCATGTTTAAGAGCAACAGCACAACGCCAGCAGCAATAATAATAACAACCATGTTAATGAGCTCCAGAGAAAGGTCAAGGCTAAACAAAAGAATTCCTCCTTATAAATATTTAAGTGTGATTAACATTAGCGGTCCTAATTAAGCCATCAGTCTCTGCCCTGCAAAAAGGCCTTTGATTAGTCAACACTCGTGATGCCTCACTCCACTGAAGAGCAACTCAGCAGGGCCTGATGGGGGGAGACAGTGGGGTCTATTTTTTTTTTTAACTAATAGCGGACTAAATGTGGATCATGCAGAAAACCAAAAATTATGAAATTGATCTGAATGGTCTCCTTGACAACAGACTCATCTTTGTTAAACACATTTTTTGGCAGAGTAAATGTTTCCACCCAAAGAACACAAGGAAAGAGTTGCTGTTTCATCTCGATTGAAATTGATTTTTTTTTAATCATTGTTTGGTTATACAACACGGCCACTGGTATGCATTAGAATGCATTATTACACGGCTTTGTTGAACACTTGATTCTGATTGGTCGATCACAGCGTTCTACGGCGTGTTATTTTTTTATAGCAGACGGTTGCTATGTATAACAGACCGTTGCTGTGGGCGCAATTCTGATATCGGACTCTGGCGGACCATTTTTGTGTGAAATTATTGATTTCTTAAGTAAGTAACCGTGTAATAAGTGGGATAATGTACAGCTAGCGGGTCATTGTTGTGATATAAATGGGATAATGACCGGCTCGCCGTACATTATCCCTTACTAAGGATTGATATTAATAGGAAAATAAAGCAAAGGTTGAAATAAACCTGTACTATTAAAAGGTACAGTGTGTAGGATTGGGCGTCATCTAGTGGTGTGGTTGAAGATTGCAACCAACTGAGTACCCCTCCGCTAACTCTTTCCTTTCCAAGAGTGCGGTAACGTGAACCGCCGAGTGCAAAACCACGGTAACGGCATCCAGAGGCCATCCTTACCATAATAACTTCAGGAGCAACGGAAGTCAGACGGCGGCTGGCGGTACAACGGTTTTACACTCTGTGGCTCACATAAGGTGATTATACACAAATGAAAACATAGTTATAAATATTATATTTCATTTCTTCTAATAGATCAACTGAAATGCTACACACTGGCCCTTTAAGGTAATTTGTTCTTCTTCAAGTTAAAGGGAAATATAAAAAAAGGAAAAAAGGAAAAAAAAACATATCACTTTTCTTTTCCAAATGACAAATAAAAAAAATGTATGTATAAATATATCTCTATATAGCAACAGCTTATGTAAAGACGGGGGGTTATATTTAGTTCTAAGACATGGGGGAACCCTAAGACCCATTCATGTATGATGCAGCCGGAGAGAAAATGTCACACCTCAGACTACCTGCCAAATTGGTTTGCACAGTGAGCCCAGACCCTATTTACCGTCATATTAACAGATGTTAGTCTGAGGACATCACAGGGCTCAGTGGTTGGCGCTGTCATCTCACAGCAGGAAGGTTCACAGATCAAATCTCGGCCCCGGACTCCTCTGTGTGTGTGGAGGATCTTTTGATTTCCTCTTACAGTTCAAAGTCATGCAGTCTCTGGCCTGGCTGTATCTATCTGGATGTAGAGCAGAAACACGACAATCAATACAGCGCCAAAGCTCAATGCCAAATTACGCTATTCCACGTCACGTAGATATATTGAACGTGTGTGTGTGTGTGTGTGTGCACTGCTGATGATGACTCCATGATGTCACCCGTGCCAATTTGACCCAATCACAGACATCAAATGGAGATAATCATGTTTGAGTGTGTGTCTGTGTTGTGAATGCCTCGAGGCACCTTACTCAACCGTTGGGGGACAACGAGGTCTCAAACACAAAGCATGCTCGAGTGTGTGTGTGTGTGTGTGTTTTAATGTGCAATAGCTCTTGTTTGCCCTCCAGCGCTTTGCTTACAATGCGAGTGTGCACGTACATGAGCTATAGTCGTATTATAAATAATAAATAACATTGTGTGTCTCACCTTCTGTCTGTTTTTGTGTGAACAAGTGCACAGGGGTGTGTGTGTGTTAGTGTTTAGCCTTGACTGCTATGTGTTTATGTGCTAAAGCATCTCGCATGACAATAAAAAAAAGGCCACTATAAAGTGCAGCGTGTGTATAGGTCGCAAAAGGATACAATGAGAGCACACTGTATATGTATATAAATGGGCACCCGGTCACCCGAGTGTATTGGGTTTGTGGACAAAAATTAACAACATAAATGCTCCAGGCACCAGCTGCACATCACATCGCAAGGCAAGCCCCGGCACAAGTTGTAAGTGTAAAGTAATTTAAATCCTCTTCTGAAGGATGAGAAAACATTTTTTACAGCTGTGGGGATTAGTCTAAACTGGCTTCTCGCAGGTCACAGATGGATAGGCTTATGCGGGGCCATGTAACAGGTTTAGTAGCCACTGCCTTGTGGCACACTCGTATAACTCTGTAACATGTACTGTTGTAGGGAGTATCTAACCTTCTAACATATAGCTTCTGGACATTGCTGGTTGGACCATTCAGTGTGTTTCAGCTGATGAAGAATGCATAGAAACCTATTGTACAGGTGGAAGTGCTTTTCTTGCTTTTGAAATGATCTTGGAGGACTGTCAATGTGATGATGTACCTGGATTTTCTAATCGTTCGTAAGTGTTTATCAAGTGACCAGTTTACAATGCCGCTGTTCTTTCATGGTATAGCAGTGCATGGTGGTGTGCTGCCATTGTACTGTAGTGACCACAAGAGACAATGGGCCCCTGGGCACAAATATGCAAACGGCCCCACCACCACAGAGGAGCAAGACACACAGACTTTATAGTTGTTTAGCCTCTTTTTCTTGTTATTTTGTGTCTTTTTGTAGCCATTTTGCATCTCTTTGTAGTTGTTTTGTGTCTTTGTGGTTGTTTTGAGTCTCTTTGGAGTTGTTTTTTTGTCTCTTTGTGGTCATTTTGTGTCCCTTTGTAATTGTTTTGTGTCTCTTTGTAGTCGTTTTGTCTCTCTATAGTCATTGTGTCTCTTTGTAATTGTTTTGTGTCTCTTTGCAGCTGTTTTACATCTCTTTGTGGTCATTTTGTCTGTCTTAGTAGTTGCTTTGTGTCTCTTTGTAGTCATTTTGCATCTCTTTGTAATTGTTTTGCGTCTCTTTGCAGCTGTTTTACATCTCTTTGTGGTCATTTTGTCTGTCTTAATAGTTGTTTTGTGTCTCTTTGTAGTCATTTTGTGTCTCTTTGTAATTATTTTGCGTCTCTGCAGCTATTTTGCATCTCTTTGTGGTCATTTTGTCCGTCTTTGTAGTTGTTTTGTGTCTCTTTGTGGTCATTTTGTCCGTCTTTGTAGTTGTTTTGTGTCTCTTTGTGGTCATTTTGTCCATCTTTGTAGTTGTTTTGTGTCTCTTTGTGGTCATTTTGTCCGTCTTTGCAGCTGTTTTGCAGCTCTTTGTGGTCATTTTGTTCGTCTTTGTAGTTGTTTTGTGTCTTTTTGTAGTCATTATGCAAATCTTTGTAATTGTTTTGTCTCTTTGTGGTTGTTTTGTGGTCATTTAGTCTCTGCAGCTGTTTTGCATCTCTTTGTGGTCATTTGGCATTTCTTGGTGGTTGTTTTGTCTGTAGTTGTTTTGTGTATCTTTGTAGTCATTTGGTATCTTGTAATTGTTTTGTGTCTCTGTGGTTGTTTTGTGGTAATTTTGCATCTCTTTGCACCTGTTTTGCATCTCTTTGTGGTTGTTTTGTAGTCTTTTTGTGCCTCTTTGTGGTCATTTTGAGTCTTTTTCTGGTTGGTAGGCTACGTGTCTCTTTGAGTTACATGTTGTAGGTGAAGGCCGGGGGGACCCCTGGGCCGGTGCCCGGTAGACAGTAATCCATCCATGGCCTCAGTACAGTAATATTAAATCAAGTGCTATGACACTGTAGCATCATGGAAAAACTAGCAATATACAGTAATACAATACACTGAGCTGAATGAGTACTATTATGCTGCAGCACAATTCCCCTGGGGAAATAATACAATATTTAAACATGATTTATTAACTGTGCTGCTCCAACAGGAAAAACCCAAACAACTGGCTCCGGTTACTTTCTGTCGTTTAAAAGGCATCACAATATAAAAAAATATACCAGAGGTAAAAAAAAAAAAAAAAAGAAGGAAATCTTCCTCTGTGCAGTAAAAGTATGAAATGTCAAACAAAGTTTTTCTTGTCAGCGACGGAGTTTTTTTTTTTTTTTCTCATTACCAAACTTCTCTTTTATTGTTTTTTTCTGAATCCAGCCTCGCAGCAAGCCAGTTTTTTTAGTCGTGCAGCCCAGAAAAGAGCGAGAGAAAGGTTTGTTATTGTCACTGCAAAGAACACAGACACACTTCAAACCTGCAATCTGTTACTTTTCCTCGTATTAAAACTACAGTAAAGTCGATGGAGCTTTTATTGTGCCTTTAGGAAGATGTATCCCTTCAGTGGGAAAAATATCATGGACTGACCAGGTAACATGAATTATGATAAATGGACAGCACGAAACTATCACAAACCATGGCTTCAAAGATGTTGTTTGATTGTATTTTATTGTCCTGGGGTTTCTATTTTTCTGGTCATTGAGATTCCATTACCATCACAGCACAATGCCACTTCTTCCATTTGGCCTCATGAATGGTAATAGTATACACAAGGAACAAAACGGTCAGCTTCCAGTGAACTTCTACATTAGCAAATAGCTTGCTTTAAGGTTTGTGGGTATGTGTGTGTGTGTGTTCATGGTCTACAAGGTCATCCTCCTCCCTCGGCGGTCCTACTGTCTCCTCAGCGCAGCAGCTCAGGGCCTCATTACTGCTCACTTTATCTCTGGAGGGAAACTGAGAGTCAAAGCCGAACTCTCACTCACCGCCTCTGTCTACCTTCAGCCACACACACACACACACACCACTACCACCACCATATACTGATGTTGAATCTTTTTATGATAGAGATCAACCGCGTATTTGTTACAGTCTTTCCTTCTCTCCCTCTCCGTTCCTTCGCTATCACTTATTCAACAGAGAGGTCTTTAACTCGGTATAGCTTTTCCACGCCAGGACAGCGAGCCTGGGATTTATTTATACATAATTGAAGCTCATTTAACGGACACAGTGTACTTGTTGTCCTCATAACAGAACTGGTACCAATTAAAAAAAGCTGTTGCAGGGTCGGACTAACCTCTGGCAAGAAAAGAGAAGCACTTAAACTTACTGAGTTTTTGTCATCGACACATGTTCATATTTTAGATGCTGAGCTATTAGTACAACAGACACTGTGTATAGCCTATTACAGAGGGATAGAGAGCTTCTTGTTTGCCTCCTTTTCTAATCGTCCATCCAAAAACTAGCAGCACTAGTTCATGGCTATCCACTAACTGACTTTTCATCCATATATAGACTACCATAGTCGTATATAATTAAACAGGAAGCAGTGATCATTTATATCGTATAGATAGTTCAACATTTTGTGGATACACGCTTATTTGCCTTCTTCACATGAGTAAGATGAGAAGATTGATACCACTCTGATATCTCTCTCTGGTAAATTTTCTCTGGTAAGTATGGAGCTACAAGTACAAATTAGCTTAGCTTAGCATAAGACTGGAAACAGGTGGAAACAATTAAGCCTGACTCTGTCCAAAGGTAACACAATTTGCCTATACAAGCTCCTCTACAGCTCACCAATTTACATGTTATATCTTGTTTGTTTAACTGGTACAAGTCGATTATGTGCCTATAACAGGCTTTTCACCAAAAGTTCTTGGGATTTTTAGTCCCCGGAACTACTTTTTTAAGGAACTAAAGGGTTCCTTCAGTCCACCGTTGTCTGTGTTTCCACCGTGGTCCAAAGACCCGTGAATATCAGGCAAATTAGTCCGCTGATGTATGAAAAAGCAACATGACATGGGAGCATGCAAAACACGTTAAGAAAATAAACGTTGAATTAAACTAAGAGCATCTGTCTCCGCAGTAAATCATCTGTTAAGTGTTTGGTGGTTATTTATTTGACCTTTTAGAATGTAACCGCCCGTGAAACAATCAGAAAATAACTTCATCGCAATCCGTTTGTCCATCTTCTACCGATTGCCTCCTCGCTCGCGCGATCTCTCTCTTTTTCTCTGTATTTTTTTAAAATAAGCCGGGAAGCCAACAGCAGAGCCTAACTTTACTTTTAATGTTACCAAACAAAGAGAAATGTTCTCACCTTGTCCTAAAATGGTCCTAAATCGAAAGAGTAGAGTACTGCCTTGTTTATGAATGAAGTGGTATGAGTTGAAGCGGGGGCGCCCTGCAAACTCCACCCCTAAAGTTCCTGTACTTTCAGAAAGTACCCCCGACCAGGGCCTTTTTGTGGGGTAAAAAGTCCCTGGAAAATGTCCCCGGAACTTAATTTAGACCCTGGTCCCTGCTGTCGGAACGCAATGAGTTCCTCAAAAGGTTCCTATAGTTCTGGGGGAATGTTCCTGTGGTGGAAAAGGGGCTTTGGTGACTATTTGTTGACCAGGAGCCGTAACTTCCTGAAGTCTTGTTGTCACTGTGAGGCTACCAGAGAAGATAGAAGGAAGATTTTGTTCCCTTCAGACAGGGCCAGGCTAGCTGTTTACCCGTTTCCTGTCCGTATGCTGAGCTAGTTAAGCAAACTGCTGGCTGTAATTTCATGAAAAGATATAAAAGTGGTATTTATCTAATTTCATATCTAATAAAGATACTTCCCCAAATATCAAACTATTGCTTTAAGAAGTCCTTGTTCTTTATTCCAAGGTAGATCACTGCACTGCAGTAAACTGGCTTTGGCTCAATAACCACTAAAGTCAGATTCAGTCCAATGAGACTTCCTATGCCACCAAAGCAGCTCTCCCTCCAAAAAAAGTCTTTGCATGACCAAAACTTCAGTCTGCCAAAAAAAAAAAAAAAAAAAGAGACAGGAAGGTAGCAGCACTTTCTAACACCGAGCCAACAACTCACTCCCCCAGCAGCAGCTGAAACTCTAGCTGGAATGAAACAGCTTTTTATGGCGCCAAGCAGACAGACACCAGAGAGAATGAGAGAAGAGGTGCAGACTAAAACAAAAAAAGTACAAATAAATAAGAGCAGGAGAGAATAGCGGAGGGGAGTGTGCGAGGGGGGGAGAGACGGAGCACCATAAATCGTCGCCCGGTGCAGGGCTGCAGGGAGGGCGAGCAGCCTGATGAATAGAGCCATCAGCCTAAGCAGAGGCTACAGAGCAGCCTGCCATCTGCCTGCCCATTACTAGAATGGAGTGTATGACGGTCGACTCTCATCTGCGGGCCCCACTGGCATCGCTGGCAACCGAGAACGTTTCTTTGTGTGTGCGTACGTGTCTTCGCTCTTAGTCCAAACGACACGAGGCGTCCTCGCCTAGACACGACCGCGACCGCGTTTCCCGTAGTGTCTTCTGTTGTGTTTTTAATTTGTGAGTGGGTGAATGCATTTGTCAAGAGCTTGTATCTATTTGAAGCATATTGTGTGAAACTGTGTGTGTGTGTGTGTGTGAAGGCGAGGGTGGCCCTCAGAGAAGAGTTACAGCAGCGTGGCAGACGCTTCACACCTCATTGGCAAGCAAGGAGAGCCAATCACCGCCAACAGATCCGCCCCTCAGGCTGCCGGCTTATTCCTCAGTTATCCTTGATGAGTTTGAGAGAAAGAAAAGAAGTGGGAAAAAAAGTAAGAAAGCAGAAGGAGAGCGAGACGGAACAAAAGAACAAGTAAATGCAAACACAAGAATGGGGATTGACTGCGTGGAGGGACACTAAAAAGGCACAAAGAGACGGCGCAGACGGATGAGAGCCGGAGAGGGAGTGTGGGGAAAACTTTCAAGGGAAAAGCTATTTTTTTTTTTTTTTCTGAAGAGAAGGTCATTAAATCAAATGTGATTAGTCATCATGGTGGAGGATGTTGTCTTTTGTATTTGCAGAGCTGAGTGCATCTGCTTCTTTAGAGAACAGAGGCAAATGTAGGACTGAAATATCATAAAAGCATTGGAGCAAAATTGTAGCTAATCGCTTTATACAGTCCAATGCGGGGAACTGGTGTTGCTGGAAGTTTCTATTGTTCATACAGAGACAGATGGTACAGAATACTTAAGGAAACAGTGAAAGCCGTACTGACAGATGCTGATACATCATTGCAGATTCTCTCTCGGGACAGGGTGCAACACTTCCCTCCTACGCTGTGTGCATGTCTGTGACTTCTCAGTATTTTTTTGTTAGACGGTGAGGAGACTCTCTCCTGGCGTCTGCCAAGTGTGTCAAATCAGTGGCTAATAACGAGACAGACCAGTGCTGGCCGTCCAATCCAATGTCCTCCTACACGTCTACCAAACTGATCACGACTTTTTGCATTGTTTTGAGCAACAGATGATCATGGAAAAAAGGAAAACATGTAGGCTTTGTAGTGGGTAAACGTGGAGTACCGACCAACCCACAAACTGTGAAACAAGACAACCCAATCCGTTTCTTTAGACTGTACGTTCCAATACCCATACTACCATACTATTTAATATGCCAGAAAAATATTTAGTATATCCGAATACATAGTATGTCAAATGCAGTATGCCAAAAATACTAAGATGTCCTACTACATCCGGTTCGCATTTTGCAATATGCAAGCCAGCATGCTTTTCTGGCTATTCTGACCCACAATCCTCTGCATAAAACATATATGAGCAAGAGGGTCAAAGTTCAAATTGTATGCATACTGCATGTAACAGTAAGGGCTGCTGCAGTATGTACTGTGAAAGTAAAAAGAAAAAGTATGCGATTTGGAACGTAGCCTCAGATTTGACTCCCCTTCATATGTCACATGCAGACTCATTAGGAACATATTGTTCTCACAAGCCAATCAGAGCAGACTGAGCTTTTTCGGGAGGGGTTCTTAAAGAGACAGGCGCTAAAATGGAAGGTTGAATACAGGTATATTCAGACAGACAAGTATGAGGAAAATAATGTGTTTTTTCAACATTAAAGCATGTAAATATGTTCTAGTAGAAACCTCAAATACAACCTGAAAATGAGCATATGTCCTCTTTAAAAAAATCATAACTATGCTGTTTGCCACTTGTGTGCTGCAGTAGCAAGTTTATAATATGTTACGTTAAAGGCAGGGTTGGTAAAGATATTAGACACATTTTTAGTTATTTCAAATTGAATCATCATCACATTCTGAAAGCAAATCAATAGAACTAACAATAGCCATGTTCTTGTTTACGTTCATTATGATAACTTTGGGGGAGTGACTTTGGAGGGAGACCTGAAGCGACGGACTGTCAGCTGACTTGACGACTTTCTCGCTAGATTGAGCGACTTTTGGAGCTAGTGCTGCTAGCTGCTTTCATTGGAAAAGAGTTGGCAACACTGGGCAGGGTATTTCAGCTCCATCATTTTTAAAAAATCTAGTGTACTCTTGCTAGTTTCTCAAGATCGCCCACCCTGTCTTTAACTGTGTTATTTTAATGAGTACAATTTATAGCAAAAAACGGGACTGCAAGAAAACATTTCCTTATTCTAAACAAAAATATCATTTATTATTAGTTTCTCATTTTGATAGGAAAGAAAATATTTTTAATACTTAGAGCAGATCGCTCAAGTAACATGCAAAAACATGTTGAAAGAGGTCAGTTTAGATTAATAGATTTCCTGAAATTGGATTTGTGTTTTTCATCAGAACCTGGTGTTTTTATTTTCACCTGTCCAATCTATGAAAAACACTAAATGAAATTTGATTCACCTTCGCATGAAATACCTATTGTTACCTCCTGGCGCTGGGCCAAGGGCCTTGGAAGGAGGTATTGTTTTCACCGGCGTTGGTTTGTTGGTTTGTCTGTCTGTCTGTCTGTCTGTCTGTCTGTCCGTCTGTTAGCAGGATTACTCCAAAAGTTCACGATGGATTTAAATGAAATATTTTGGAGGGGTAGCGTGTAGCACAATAAACAATCCATTCGATTTTGGTGGCGATCCGTATGCGCTTTCGGAGTACCGTTCTAGTTTCAAATGTTCCTCACCTCTGCAGTCTCCACCGTCTCCACCACCCCGACCCCGCAGACGGCGACCTTCGGGACTCTTCAAGAGCTCCGACACAATCTGAACACCGCCTGTGCAGCTCCACTTAAGTATTAAGGAGCAGCCTAGTGCTCAAGGACATCTCAGCAACACCTCGAAAAAAAAATGTTTTTGTCCCCATTCAGTTCACTCTGTTGTTACAAACACTTAGTCCTACATTTATATAAAAAAAAAAAGCCTTGTATCAAAATCTCATTACTTCTACCATCTGATAAATGGAAGATTCTAACAGTGGCTATAAATTCCAACTAATACAACACTACATTATTTTCAAATTGCATTATGCCCTTCCCTTGTGCACCATTTCTCAGGAAATGCATCGAACTAAAGAAGCAAAAATGCTTCTGTTTTGCGACCTCAGAAGGGTCAAGAGCACTCGAAACTCTCCAAGCTATTGTTGAGAGATGGAGTATTTTCATATAGAGGCTTTGCAACTTTAAAAAAAAAAAAAGGTTGTTGAGGTCGTGGTGGAGGCCTGTAAAAGGAAAAGGTGAGCCCCATGTTTTGGATCTCATGATTCTCTAATCATCCTTTAATCATATTAGAGGGGATATAATCTCATTACAGGCAGAATACACCGTTAAATCACTTATGTTGGCTCGGAGCTACCGGGTCAGATAGAGGAGCATAACGGGGGGGGGAAGAAGAAGCTTGGTCTGCTCTGTGGAGAAACACCTGCCATGAACTCCTATAGCTATTATCCCCAACCTTTAGAAAACCCCTCCAACCCACACACACTCTGTAGAAAAGCAGTCAACCCCTCACCCCTTTCGAGACTCCAAAAGTCAAAAAGAAAAAGGACAGCTGACTGACAGACAGAGGGGGGATTAGTCACAACGAATCACATGCTTGCACGCACACACACACACACACACACACACAGCCTGCCTGCTCGCTCTGTATGTCCATCACACACACGCTTCCTTCTTCTGATGCAGAATTAAGATAACGTCTCCTCTGCCGTCACCTGCCTCCACATCAAACCCAGACGGCGTCCCCCTCTGTCGTCCACTCGCACTGTTACTGCATAAAATATGTGTGGACGGCTGCATTGCTACCCCACCCACACGTACACACTGTCAAACCAAACACACACACATATAGTGTCTGTCTATCCAGTTAAAGCCAACCCAGAGAGAGTCTGGCCGAGTGCAGACAGCGTAGAGAAGCCGTCTCCTCCAAGGCAACATTAGCCTGGGAGACTGAGCAGAGAAAGAAGAAAGAAGAGAGAGAGAAAGAAGTCCATAAGTAAAACAGGAACGAGGGACAATGAGGGGGATAAAGAAGAGGTATAGATGCCCCGCTCTGTCACTGAATAGCTAGAGCGCACACGACAGAGCTATATAAAGAAAGAAAAAGAGAAAGATAGATGATGAACCGGAACATCTGGGACGAATGTTTCCCCCCGTGCGTTAGTCCCCCCACCTCTCTCTTGGGCTCGCTCACTCCGTTTGGCAAAATGTCGTCGTGACAACATGAGGGCCGCGTATCCATCAAAGATGTACAACGCTTGCTGTAATTAGCATAAAATACACACAGGAGAGAGAGAGAGAGAGAGAGAGAGAGAGAGAGAGAGAGAGAGAGAGAGAGAGAGAGAGAGACGGAGCTCGCCGCTGAATATTTATGGAGAGAAGTTCAACAACAGTTGCTGCATCGTTTCGTTCTTTTATTTTTCCTCTGATCAGAACATTGTCACAAGTGTCGGTCGGGATGAATACTCAACACGTACATTATTAACATAACACAAACTCACAACGAGCAGATGCAAAGAAGAAACATGTGTGTACAGGATAGTGCATTAGGAGCGGGAGAACACTGAATTATGGACCACAAAATAAGACTGACTTTTTAATAGTAAAAATAGACTTTTGTTTTTTGCCTAACAACAAGTGGTGAAGTGAGAGGTGAAGTGGTTTCGCTTTCTTGTGATCGTTCCGCTTCATATTTACTGCTGTCCTTCTTCTAGCGGGCCGAGCTCAGGGCCTGCTGGGGTCCCCTTCAGTCCCTGCTGTTTCTCCAGAATGGCGGACAGTGTCATCGCCTTCCTACATTACTCACAGGAGAGATAGACAAAAAGGGTAAAGGAGGTGGGGAAAGGAGATCAAGGGGAAGACGTGTCTATTTCTCTATCAGGGTGCTGTGTTTCGGTGCCTCTAGTCTGGTCCGGTTCCACGGCGGGGTTTTGAGGGTGTGTGTCGTGGTGCTGACTCATTCCTCGCTTCCTCCACTCCGGTTTTGGTCTGTCTTGTCAGTCGGTCGATAATCAGTAATCCCACACAATAAACTCTCTTTCTTCCTCTCTCTTCCTTTAACCCCCGGTCCTCAACTTGTTCTGCAGAGAGAAAAAAAAAAACAGAAAAACAAAAAAGTGCATCAGAAGAGACGGAGAAGGCGAATAAAATAAATTCTAAATAGACAAACAAACAGAAGAGAGAGATATTGTGTCCCACAGGAGGGATGAGGCAAAGAGAGAGAGAGAGGAAGGGCCTGGGAGTGCAATAAAAGGGGTGGAGGATGGAGTGAGTGTAAGAGGATGGAGTGAGTTGGAGAAGTAGAGAAAAAGACCCGAGGGCAGTGGATTCCATGTTAGCGATAAGTGCAACCACAAATCCCCAGCACCTCCCTGTCAATAACCATTTGAACTGCAGCTGATGCCACTGGATGAAAACTGCCGGAGAGGAGGAGAGTGGAAGACAGAAAAGAAGGAGATGAAACAAGGGACGCAAAGAAGGGAATTATGTAGACGTAAAGTAAGAAAGAAAAATATCTTCTTCCTCACTGACCAACTTAATAACGGTGCCGTGGATGAAATGAGTCCGTGTCAGTAACATTTCATTTCTGCAGAAGAATCTAGGGTTTATTTTGTGCAGTATTGATCTGCACATAAAATGATTATTGACACAGACAGTCTGACAACCCCTCTACAACACTGTAAAATCCAGGTTAGGACAAGAGGCAGACTTTGAAGACATCACCTAAAGAAGGATAATTCCAGTTTACTAGAACTTGGGTCTTATTTTTTTGATTATTTCTATTGGTAGTAATAACATTGTTTCTACAATACCAAAGTGCTGAGATCTGGGAACGTGGCAACAGCTATACCTACCTAAAGTAATGTACCGTAATTTGTATCTATCCCACAAAATCAATTTCTATGTAATCTACGTAATTGTGAACCAGGAATTATAAAGAGCAACAAACGCTGCTTAGGGAGGAGGTCGGGGTGGATGGGTGGGTCTAAAAACACCACACTTGGTGTTCGTACCCCGCGTGAAACCAAAAGTCAACGTTGATTTATTTGTCACGTACCTTCCGTACTTAAGTTACGCCACTTCCGAAATTATTTCAATCCAAACTATGATCTATTCCTAAACCTTACTAAGTAGTTTTCTTGCCTAAACCTAGCCAAGTCGATCTCTTCCTAAACCTAACTAAGTAGTTTTGTTGCCTAAACTTAACCAAGTCGATCTTTTCCTAAACCTAACTAAGTAGTTTTGTTGCCTAAACTTAACCAAGTCGGTCTTTTCCTAAACCTAACTTAGTAGTTTTGTTGCCTAAACCTAACCAAGTCGATCTTCTCCTAAACCTAACTAAGTAGTTTTGTTGCCTAAACCTAACCAAGTTGATCTTTTCCTAAACCTAACTAAGTAGTTTTGTTGCCTAAACCTAACCAAGTCGATCTTTTCCAAAACCTAACTAAGTAAATTTGGTTTCCTAAACCTAACCAAGTTGGTTTTGTTGCCTAAATGGAAGTTTATTTTGAAAAGACTGGAGTGAAATTTAACGCGTGCGTCACCTGTTGCTAGACATTCGTATTGAAAACGCACGCAAAATGAGGAATAACTCAGCACGGATACGACTGTGTTGGTTGTTTACAATGGAGACTTTGGGTAATAACTTATTCTTCACATTTGTTTTCTCTTCCAGGTGAGTGTGGCTAACCTGGGGGTGGGGAGGTTCTTTAAAGCCTCTGTGGGTGTCTAATTGCTTGTGTTGCTTACTGCAATATCAAAGTGTTCTCAGATCTCGGTAATAAACTTTGATGTAATTGGAGAGATGACCAAAACACATCTATGGAATCAAAAATATATTCTAAGACAAGATTTACTGACAAATTAAATCATTAAAATAAACTTTATCATGAGCAACTTTGGTTGAAATGTCAATACTAAAAGATGCTGTTGGAGCAGCTATATGAGCCAGCTCTCATTGCAAACAGAACACCCCCCTGAAACCACAAACGGGGGATCTCGCTCGGCCCTTTGAGAGAGAAAAGGGAGATGGAAGGGTCAG
>CAKAOI010047384.1:13875-34640 GCA_916701655.1 Sebastiscus albofasciatus
ACTGCATTCCGTTCAACATTAAGCTAATAAACCTTATATATTATATTATATTGAAGACTATTTTTAACATTATTTTATAATGTTTACACTGTTGATCTGGTGCATTACCTCACAGTGACATTTACATTTTCAGTCATTATGGAAGACAATGTTGTTCATGCATTAACCACTAGAGAGCAACATCTAAACAGATATCAGCAGTAAGTCTGCAGTAAGTCTGTGTTATTGATGTCTGCAGGTTTCTGCATGTTTCCTCTCACCTCCTCCAGACTCCAAATTGATCTAATAATCTTTTTGTTCCTTTTCAGCATAAGAAAAAGAAATAACCTTTATTATCTTTATTATGGGAGATTCAGGTGATGTAGCAACAACAGCAGCAGAGAGAATGAAACACAGGAGAAGTACAGGTTATAGTAAGAGTCAAGAACATACCAAGATAAATAATAATAAATATTAATAATATAATTATTAATAATAATAAATATTCGTATTAATATAATAATATTAATAATAAGAATAACATGATTATTATTATTATTAATAATAATAGTATTAATACTTATAAGAAGAAGAATATTATTAATAATAAGACTATTAATAATAGTATTAACAATCTTATTATTAATAATTATAAGAATTATATAAATATTATGATTAATATTATTAATAATAATATAATACAATTAACATTACTATTATTATTATTATTAATAATAATAATAGCAATGTATTATTATTATTAATAATAATAACGATATTATTAATAAGTATAATAATACAAATATTATTATTATTATTAGAGAATAAGAAGAACAAGAAGAAGAAGAATCAATAGTATAATAGTAATAATAATAAATAAATAATGTCAGGAATAAGAATAGAAATAGAGATACATACCGAGCTGCTGGCCCTGGATATTTGCCTCAGATCACTGAAATAAGTTAACATACTGTATGTCAATAAATATAAATGTACAATGAATATATGAATGAATAAATACATCTGTCGCTCAGCATCAGCAGTGAATATATGAATGAATGAATATGTACGTGCAGTCTATCAATAATGAGTGACTGGATATATGCACAGTACATTATCAACTATCAACACAGTGCAGAGTATATATATGTAAAATCTAAGGAATCCATTGGCACCAACCATGTCGTTTGTTGTGAAGGAGGTTAAATAACGCTACAAAGTTCCGCAAAATTTTGGCGAGGTGTCCCTTGACCTCTGACCTCCAGATGTGTGAATGTAAATGGGTTCTCTGGGTACCCACGAGTCTCCCCTTTACAGATATGCCCACTTTATGATAATCACATGCAGTTTGGGGAAGTCATAGTCAAGTCAGCACACTGACACACTGACAGCTGTTGTTGCTTGTTGGGCTGCAGTTTGCCATGTTATGATGTGAGCATATTGTTTTATGCTAAATGCAGTACCTGTGAGGGTTTCTGGATCAATATTTTTTATTGATTTGTGTTGTTAATTGATTTCAAATAATAAATATATACATACATTTGCATAAAGAAGCATATTTGTCCACTCCCATGTTGATAAGAGTGTTAATTACTTGACAAATCTCCCTTTAAGGTACATTTTGAACAGATAAAAAATGTGCGATTAAGATAGATTATAATAATACTACATTTTCTCATTAGCAGGTCGACAGAAAGTAGTTGCCGAACAGAGAGAGAGAGAGAGGGAGAAAAGAGAGATCTTAAGATTGGTCAACTTCCTGTGTCGAGTCTCGCACACCTAGAGCGTGACAGTACAAGTGTGCTGAGGTGACGGACACACTCTCCTCTTCATCTCTCTCTCTTTCTCTGGATCTTCACCTCTTTTGATCATTTAACAGGTAAAGTCACACTCTGTCTGCTCGTTTCTGCATGATATACTGTATAATGTACTACTGTTCTGCAGGTGTTGTTAGTTCATTATCTTTCAGTCTGTCAAACAGAAGAAAGAAAGAAAGACATGTCCTGATAGGAAATGACTCAAACGTTGGTGTATGTTTTTGCATGGGAATACTCAGAGATGTGAGAGGAATTATAAGCTGCAAATAACACAAATGATTCTTCTCACTTTTTTAATTAGTGCCCACTTTACGTGTTTAATATATAAGAGTTTAATAACAACACATACATAAATGGATACCAAATGTTTGCTGTTATATTTTGTGCAGAGGAAGCAATGCAGACTACTAGATTTGTTCGTTGTAGATTGCAAGAAACACAACTGAGTTCTGCTTTCTACCAGGAACTGCAGTGTTCCTCTTAAATACAGAGTGAATTGCATCAGACCACACTGAATAAATTACATGAAGTAAATTACCTTTATGTTAAGAGATTAAGATTAAGATTCTTCCAGATGATGATATGAGCATCAAATCAATATTGATAGATTTCGTAAAATAAAATGTATTATATGCATCTGATGAATGGTCTGAACGCCTGCTTTTAGCCGTTCGATGCCCCAGCTACGGGTGTGCTCGCTTAAAGTGATATAATGCATAGACAGATCGACATGGAGAAAAGAAATCTGGAGATTGTCATTAAATAAACGCATCAGAATGAAGAAAAAAATAATAATATTAGGGCTGTCAATCGATTCACATATTTAATCGCGATTAATCGCATGATCGTCCATAAAGTCGTGATTAATCGCAACTCAATCACATATTTTTTTCATCTGTTCAAAATGTACCTTAAAAGGGAGATTTGTTAAGTAGTAAGTCAAAGTCATAGTATACTTATATGTTTAGTATGTCAAAAAAAGAGTCATAAAAGTCAGTATAGTATGCCGAAAAAAGTTCATATATTATGTTGAAAAAAGTAATAAAAAAGTCAGTATAGTATGTTGAAAACGTAATAAAGTCAGTATAGTGTGTTGAAAAAAGTCAGTGTAGTATACTTTAACTTTTTAGTTTGGCTCATGTCCCATCTGCTAACATGGAGGGGGCGGGGTTTATGGCCTATCCTGCAGCCAGCCACCAGGGGGCGATCCAGATGTTTTGGCTTCACTTTTGGGGCGCTGTCATGTCGTCCATCTTTATATACAGTCTTTGGTCTGTATGCACAAAGCCCCTCAGTTAGAGCGCCGGTCGCTGATGCCAACTTTCGTAGCGACCAAACGGCTGTACTACAAACCAAAAAGACTTTTTCCCATAGACGTACATTGGGAAAGAGACATCGGTAACTCAGCAGATATTTTTTTTTTTTGAGGTGAATCAACTTCCAGTACGAACACTTGAATAGTCCTTATTTAGAGTTATTTCCCTTCCTCCGTTCATGTGAATGAGATCCAGACCGAGGCTCCGTGGGCCCAATGGATGAGGAAGATCGCCGGAAGATCCGGGTACTTTTCCACTCGGAAGTTGAGCCACTTTGGCATCACTGAGCAACTCTTAAAGGAATGAACAAAGGCCCCGCCTCCAATGCTGTATCCAGTTCTCTTTATACATCCATGCTATGCACATAATAGCAGGACATTAGACTTTTCTTTCTAACCACTCTTCTCTTTCTTCTGTATCTCAGGTCATTATGTCCAACAACACAACATCCAACGACTCCATCACCTGCCACATCGACAGCACAGGACTCGACATCTTCCCCGTGTGCGTTTACTCCTTCATCTTCATCGTGGGTTTCGTTTTTAATCTCATGTCACTGGTCTTTTTCTTCTGCCGCTCCAAATCCAGATCCCATACCATCGTCTACATGACTAACCTGGCCATCGCAGATGTACTCCTCATCCTCACGTTGCCCGTGAGGATCTACCACCATTTGGGATATGTTATACGTATTCAGTGGCTGTGCGACATCCTTGGTTTGATCCTGAAGGCCAACATGTACGGCAGCATCTTTCTCCTCACTTGCATTTGCTTTGACCGCTGCATGGCCGTCACCTTCCCGATGTCAGCTCGTGTCCAGGAGGGGAGGAAGAAAGCGCCGCTGGTATGTTTCGGAATATGGATGTTAACCTCTGGTACGAGCCTGCCCATCTACTTTTCCAGGAAAGTTAACAATACGGATTGTTTTGATAGCCTGCCGGTTCACTCCACAAAGGTCGCGGTGGTTTCATCCACTCTGATTATGGGGTTTGGGATCCCGCTAGTAGTCATGCTGATCTGCTCCTGGGGTTTGGTCCGTGCTGTCCGACGCAGCACCGTAGCCCAGACCAACCTGGTGGACAGCGGAAAGATCCAGAGGATGGTTGTCACCAGCCTCCTCATTTTCCTAATCAGCTTCCTCCCTTACCACATCATCCTGTTTCTCCTCTCTCTGTACGGAAATAACGTATCATGCCCGATGCGGGCTGCGTACCGCTACAGCCTGATGTTGGCGTCTTTCAACACGGTGCTGGATCCCGTCGCTTATTATTTCACCACGGACACCTTCAGGAAGAAGGTAGACATACGCGCCGTTCGGAGGATGTTTCCTTTGAATAGTTAAAGTTCGGAGGACGATGCCTCACAGATAAAGGTCTGCTGAAGAACCACTCAACAGACACGGACATCCATAGAAAAGAAGAGGAGTAGAAGGGACATTGATTCAAGATTCAAGAGTTTAATTTATCACGTACAGGACGCACAGTGAAATGCAAAGTGGCAGTGCTTACAGGATTGTGCAAAGAACAACTATACAAATATATTTAAAGGGACTGTTTGTAAGAATCAGAAATGTCTTGTTAACAGCTACACCTGTGGCCGTTAAGTCAGCGTCCTGTTGCTCGCGCTTGTGCTTGCTCTACATAGATATGAACGAGCATCGCTCAACACAGTGAGGCGACACACGTCAGCTAAAATCACAATATCACTCTATATTTCAGCTGCTTGGCAGTAATGTTAGCTGACCAGACGAAGGTCTCTCCATGAAGCAATGCTGATCCTAGTGTTGGCTTTTCCTGCCTCAGCCTCCCGACCGCGGTTGGAGGGAACAGGGGAGACGCCGGAGTTTTGGTTGGAGACGATAACGTTTCTCGCTGAGGAGCTCCGTCGCTTCACAAGACACGGGAAACCTCTGTTGGTCTGGAGGAGCTGCAGCAGTTATTTCTGCACAAACGTCCACCGTACATTCACTAGATATTCTCAAAGCTAAACTAACTCTCCTGCAGTGTGTAGTGTGCGCGCATGCACGTGAGAGTGGAGCGAAAGAGCGAGAATGAGCGCGGTGTGTGAGTGAAGGCAAGCAGAGGAGCAGAGGAGCAGAGCACAGCAGAGACTCCGGCCCTGGAGACCAAAGCTACGGTCTCCCCCGCGTCCTCCGACCGCGACCAACACCATTTAACAGACGGGCTTGACTAGATAGAACCAAGAGGTTTTGGTGCTTCACTGTAGTTTGTGTTGGAGTCTGAGTCTGAACAGCGTAGCCACACGCGAGCGCACATATACGTGTAAGAAGTTACAAACAGTCCCTTTAAAATGTAATAAAAATTCCAATGACAAAGGTATTATATTTACAGTAGGAGGGGTCAGTATGCAATGTGGAATATAAATATAAGTGTGAATAGAATAATAATAAGTGTGTAAATGTGTAATTCTCTGTTTCATCATTTGACTCGTACAAAAGAAAATGGTGCTTGTTGTTATGGTGACGACGGGGTTATGGTGCGGTCCGGAGACCGGCTACCTAGTCTATTTATCTATTCTCCCGTGCAGTCATGAATGTATTAAGAGAACTGGATACAGCGTTGTATAGGCATTATAATTACCTGCTACAATACATTAACATTATCTTGCAATATATGTGCATTTTTCATGGAAGTTCATCTGAACAAATGTTGCTTAGTCAATAAATTCTATGATATGTGGCAGTGAGTGTTCTATATCTGTTCCTATAGAAAGAAAGAAACAGAAATAATAACATTGGGGCTACATGAGTTATAAAAGAATACACTCTTTGTGATGAACAGTGTTCAACATTCATCACATTAAGTTTCCTGGTGACATGACTTGGTATAACATGCTGCGACGAGTCGTCTGATGTGTTATAGTTCCATTCATACGTCGATGGGTTCAGGCATAGCCTACAGGAGGTGTTTTTTTAATTCTGCAGATTTACTGTGTACACATGTCTGCTAAGATTCTCAGTCAACAAGCTCATAAAGCATAAAGAAAGTCAAAGGCAGATGAGCGTGAAAGCAGCACAGTTCCTTTCAATTTAGCATTAAAAGCTGCAAGGACACACTGTTAGTATGTTAACAAGTTAACCGGATCAAATGTCTCAGGGAGAGTGGAGCAGGTGGACTCTAACCCAGGAGATTACAGCCAACAGGAACTTATTAAATAATTAATTCAATAACCAAAACCAGGATTTTTGAGTCCCATTGAGATTAAGAACCTCTTTTCCAAGGGAGACCTGGCCGTGACAGTCAGCAGCAAGAACACAGAGTAGCAGACAGAGACACAAACGGAGATAAAATACAATTCACAAACACTAAAAGCGCTAAAATGTGCATTAAAAAAGAACTATCCAAAGACAAATGGGGGGACAAAAAGGAGCTTTTCTGGGAGCCAGCTGTACAACGAGGGAGCTAAAAACATCGACACATAGAGACTGCTTCTTAAGCCTTCGTTTTAGATTTAAAAATGTTTAATGATACCAGCTCCTTGATTTTTTAGGGACTTTTGGAGCAAATATCAGGCTGAGGGTGCAGAATATGCAAAAGCCCTTTCCCCAATTGTTGTCGGGCTTTTGGGACAGAGAGCATAAAGAAGTCCTGAAGCTCAGGTGAGGGGAATGAGGTGATTAGGACGAGGAACAAGAAAGGAGCTGATTGGTTGGGAAGAACTAACGAGGCTGATTCAGAGCAGGTGTGTAGATGAGCAAATGAGGAAAAGCCTGCACAGAAACACAGAAAACAACTCAGTCCGGTCTACAAAAAGTCTGAGGGCATCTGGACAAGTTTATATATTATATATTATAATTAATCGCAAATTAATCACACATTTTCATCTGTTCAAAATGTACCTTAAAGGGAGATTTGTCAAGTATTTAACACTCTTATCAACATGGGAGCGGACAAATATGCTGCTTTATGCAAATGTATGTATATATTTATTATTGGAAATCAATTAACAACACAAAACAATGCCAGATATTGTCCAGAAACCCTCACAGGTACTGCATTTAGCATAAACAAATATGCTCAAATCATAACATGGCAAACTGCAGCCCAACAGGCAACAACAGCTGTCAGTGTGTCAGTGTGCTGACTTGACTATGACTTGCCCCAAACTGCATGTGATTATCATAAAGTGGGCATGTCTGTAAAGGGGAGACTCGTGGGTACCCAGAGAACCCATTTACATTCACATATCTTGAGGTCAGAGGTCAAGGGACTCCTTTGAAAATGGCCATGCCAGTTTTTCCTCACCAACATTGAGCAGTTTTAATGAATGATACCAGTATCTTCAATCTATCTTTAAAAATGAGTCTGCCACAACCTTACCCTTAACAGGCATATGCACTAAACTGTGCAACTTATGCAATCACAACGCTGTTGAGAAGTGTTCAGTGGACCACTGAGGCCAACCACATGCGTGTGAAGTCAATCCCATCTCCGTTGCATCAGCTGTGGCTCAACGTGTTAATCACAGTGGTTGGTAGCAGAAGCTTGAGAGTTTATGTGTAGGTATAGGGCGCATACCAAGTATTACTACAAATAGCCAGAAATGCATGCCTATCAGTGTGCATCTTGGGGAGCAAATCTGCTCTGTGATATGCATGAGGGGAAGCACCGTCTTCAAGATGACTCAAGCGGAAAAAACAGTTATTTATTCAAAACATTGAGGTATTTTTAAGTGTTGAATGTGCAACTTTATTCTTCAGTTCCACTACAGTTGTGTTTGGCTGTTTTCTGCATGTCGTAGTGTCTTTGAGCGAGACACTGAACCTGCCTTGAATGGCAGCAACATTTGGTAAAATGGGCCATACAAGGTTGGAGCATCATAGCTCTTTAAAATTTTACAGCCAATCACAATAACTGATCTTATATTGTCGCTACAACACTAGTCGACATGTAACAATAGATCTGATTGGTTGGAGGTTGCTAATGTGTGCAGGGCAGAGTGTTACATGAAGCACTTCAGAGAAATAGCATGGTAAGTCATCACTAATAAGGATGATAAAGTGATTGTAAGTGTTGTAAATGTTTATGAGTAATGTTTTGACAGGCAAATAAGAAAGTTTAAATTTTAAAAAGATTTTTGTGAAAAAAAGTAATTTTAGGTACTGGCCCATTTTAGCTTAACCAAATTGGGTCATGATTTTCAGCCAAAATGGGCCACATATACACTGTTACACTTAAAAAATGCTTATTATATTTATAATATTTTATTGTTCAACCCAGGCCATTTTGGTATAATATGACAATAGGATAGAAATAAGATTGTTTTACTTTTGTACGGCTTTGTAGATGGATTTTTATTGGCGTCCGGTAGTCGCTTTCAGTCCAAAATGGCGGTAGCGTAGCTTTGCTGCTCAGCACCAAGGATGTATTAAGAGAACTGGATACAGCGTTGGAGGCGGGTCCCCGTTCATTCCTATGAAAGTTGCTCATGAAGCCAAAATGGCTCGACTTCCGAGTGGAAAAGTACTCGGCTCTTCCGGCGATCTTCCGCATCTATTGGGCCCATGGAGCAGGCGCAGTAGCGTCCGCTCGATCACATGGCTCGGGTCACGGGGTCACAAACGTCACGCTGTCATCACTGCTTGCTAACTCCGCCTCCCAGCCCTCGCTCCAGTCTCGGTCTGGGTCTCATTCACATGAACGGAGGAAGGGAAATAACTCTGGCTATTAGTGCATTTTACAACTTTTAGAACCTAATGATTTAAATAAGGGCTATTAGAGTGTTCGTACTGGGGCATCATGTGATGGACACGGAAGTTGTAGTACCGCCGTTTGGCCACTACGAAAATTAGCGTCGACGACCGGCGCTCTTCTGGGGGTTTGATGTTGCAACGGGACAAACAATTGACTTTCACTTCTTGGCGATATACGTTTATTTGTGCTTACTGGGTGCTAACAGCTAACGTTAACTAGCTCCCCTCCTGCTGACTTGCTGATGCATTATGATGTGTTCAGGCTCTATTCAGTAAAAATGAGTATTGGGTGAAGGTAGATTCTTGTAATCTAATCTTGTAAAATGTAGTTTTTGGTTAGAAACTTCAATAAATGCAGTTGTTTGAAGGATATGTTTTGACAGCACTATATAATAGATATCAGAGAGAGAAATATGACCTTTTTAAATTAACTAACAAACACCAGTATGTAATAAAGGAGTTGATGTTGGAGTACTGTTTTTCTTCTTATGATTCGCGACTAAAAAAGTGCTAGGCGTTGGCGTTTTAATCATTTGTCATCATCAGACGTTTCCTGGCAGAGAATCATGTCACCAATCGTATTTGACATATAAGACAGATATGAGGGCTTACCACAGACGGCAACTAAAGCAATAGAGATCAAACCTTCATTTTACCTTCATGATTTATTAATAACGTGTAGAAACATCATCCTTTCAGCCATAATTCTGCTTTATCCAGTTCTTGACCGATGCTGAAGCACACAGTCTCCCTGCATGCACAGGATGTGTGTCCACTTTATCACAGCACCCATGATAAATGCAGAGATCTGACCTAAACACAAAATAATCAACCTGTTTTTTCATTGTTCTAATCAGACATTCACATCACTGAAGTCACTTTGAAACTGAGTGCAAGTTTTCAACTATAATTCTGTGAAATGGCGTCAGCGGAAGCGTTTATCTCGGGTTGTGGTTAACAAGCTGAGACATCTGCTTCTTATCATACATAAGAAGATGAGCTCATAGGCGTATAGTTTCTCTCACGTTTTGTCATTCCTATTGTTATTTATTTAACCCTCTGAGACCCACAATAGACCTGGTTTTTGTCTTTTTTTAGGGGGGTACAGAGGGTCTTTAGGAGGAGATAGCAGGTCAACAGCAGATGTCACATAGAAGTGGTGTACATCATCTGAAAGCTGGAAACCTGAAGATTAATATGAGATGCTGCTCAGCACTGTGTGTCAAGTTGATGTCCATCTCCATGCTCTATTATGTCTCAAGTTGTTGCAGCAATTGTTGGGGTTGATATCATTTGTTACACAGATTCGGTTGCAAAATGTAACCATTTTTTACCACTGGAGAATTGATAAAAATGATCAATAATCCCTCCAAAATACCACATTAAGACACCAAGACCTTGAGGAACACCAGAGAAAAAGCCATGCTGTGATTTGGGATCAAAAACTTTTGACATTTTTTAAGATTTCTGCAAGAATTCTGCATTTTTCAATTGCAATTTGTTTCTACATTTGAATCATTTAATTGTGAAAACACACAAGCGGTGGTAAAAGAGAAACAGGAGTGAACCAGTGTGTGCAATAAAAGGACAGAACAGCTCTTCACTATCTTCTGCTTTTACTGGCATCTGCATGAGACGTATGTAAGTACGTGTTGCACTAATTTCTGTGGTTTCCTGTGTATGTTGCATTCTCTTGTATGCGAGTGACCTCAGAAAATAAGAGACACGTATACTCTCAGTGCCGGGAAAAGTTACAGTTATATATAAATAATGGAACTGGGTTTACTATGAAGGGTGGAAGTCACAAAAAAGAGGTGATGAAAATGCATCTGCAATGAAAAATGGAGCGATAAATCATCAAGTGATTTGATTAATTTAAAGCCGATTTGATTAAAACAGTCGTGATATGATGAAAACAGAGTCACGTTTCATCATTTATCATTTAAAGAGAGTAGCCTCAAGTGTGGAAGTCACAAAAAATAATTGATGAAGTGATGAAAATGAATGTGAAGAGGGATAAATTGTCGATTGATTTGATAAACTTGATCGATATTTTATTTGAAACAGTGTTGATCTGATAATTATTCACAACATCCAACTGACGTTTATCTTTTATCTGTTACAGCATGCATATTTTGTTACTTCTGTCTGCACTGTCATCACTTCCCTTTTCCTTCAATTATATTAGTCACTTCCACCCTTGATGCTGCTTTCCTTAAATGATAAATGTCAATTTTGAGTTGTGAAAACGATGAAAACGTGACTGATTTCATCATATCACGTCTGTTCTAATCAAATCGGCCTTAAATTTACAAATCACTTGATTCATTTATTCAATTCAAATGCATTTTCATCACCTCCATTCTAATCAATTCATTTGTGTTGCTTCCAGCCCTCATAGTTTGCATGTGAAGAGCGCCCCTCTGTGGCTGCAAAGAGAGCTTTAAAGGTCCCATATTGTAAGCAGTGAGATTTCCATGTCTTTTATATTATAAAGCAGGTTTAAGTGCTATATAAATGTTACAGTATCAAAATTCTCAATATACGGAGAAATACACACAGCCTGTATTCAGAAAACGCTGCCTTTGAAACAAGCTGTCAGGATTTCTGTCCATTTGTGATGTCACAAATATACAATATTTAGACCATTACTCAGTTTTAAACATAAACATTATAAATGTGTCCCAGTTTATTTCCTGTTGAAGTGTATGTGAATGACATCAGCTGACAGGAAGTGAACATGGACCCAAGCTGTTGCCCAGCAACGTAATTCTGTTGGAATTCCATGCACTGAAACGGAGCGTTTCAG
This sequence comes from Sebastiscus albofasciatus, assembly GCA_916701655.1. NCBI lineage: Eukaryota > Metazoa > Chordata > Actinopteri > Perciformes > Sebastidae > Sebastiscus > Sebastiscus albofasciatus. The sequence continues at coordinate 25,510 of CAKAOI010047384.1, forward strand.
ACAGATGGTAAATACTAGGTATATTCAGGCAGACAGTATGAGGAAAATATAGTTTGTTTTTAACATTTAAGTATGTAAACATGTTCTAGTAGAAACATAAAATACAAATATAAACCTGAAAATGAGCACGATATGGGACCTTTAATAGAGATAGAAGTGAGTACAATTCTACATAGCAGCATAACACGTTGGCTGGAAATGTACTGGTTTCACTAGAAAGTGTTACAAGACTTCTGTGAAAGTTACTGCCAGTGTTGCGGTGATGTGTAATAGTAATAGTTGCACAATAAGTTTCCCTTTCAGCCGCCCAAATGAAGTCAAAGCCATTAGTCAGCATTTATTGACGTATTATATGCTGAACACTCCAATAGAAGCTATATAGCCAAGTTCCAGGTTGACAAATCCCTGATGGCACCGTTTTATAAATCTTTTTATTGAGTCAGTTTACACACTTCTGCTTTTATTTGCGTTTGACTTCTGAAGAATGCATACGCATTCCTCAGAAGTCAAATGGACGCTATTAGGAGAACCAAAAAGGCTGATCATGAAAATAATGTCTCCTTACCACACACATATTATATATACATATATATAAAATAAATATATATATTTAACTATTTATTATATGTATAAATATATATATGTATTTATTTATTTTATATATGTAAACATATATATAAAACAAATATATAATATATAAATATTTATTTATTTTATATATATATATATAAAATAAATATATATATTTAACATATATAATATATATATATATATATATTTAACATATATAAAATATATATATAAATATATATATATATATATATAAAATAAAATCAACCGCAAATATAATGTCCACATCTATATATAGATGTGCACATTATATTTTATTTTTTTGTACTATTTATATTTTATACGGGGTCACTGTTGTTGTTTACAAACTGAAGAGCTGAGAGATAATTTTTGTTTAGGTTTTTTTCTGAGTATTTGAAGTTACACTTTTTATGCTGACTTATAAAAACTACACAAAAACACTTATTTTATTGCAATTGTTTGCAATGTTCTTGAAATTAATAGCTGGCTTTAAAAGTTGAATAATACTAATAGTATATGAAAGATGTGGAAAGATGTTTTCTTCTTTTTATTTCTTAAAATATTTTTTTAAGGTTATTAAGTCCTCACTGTTGCAGAGATTCCCTTTCCTGTGGTCACTAGATGGCAGTATTGTCACACGGTACACAATGCATTGAATGTGTGTGTGTGTGTGCGTGTGTGTGTATGTGTGAGAGAGAGATTCCCACACATTTTGAAAAGCATCCAAATCCTCCATTTTGACATAATATTTAAACATCCGTGCTCTAACTAGACTCTTGAAAACTGATAAACGGTCACACTGCTAAAGGAATGTGTCTATATGCGGCCCAGACGACCTCTGAATGAGGTCTGAAAGATCCGATCTCAATGCGTCTTTAGTGCGTCCACACCTGAACTCAGAGCTGTCCACTTTGTGATCAGATCACTGAGGACGCACGTTGATACCAGGTCTGAACGGGGCCTTGGATGGATCAGGTCCCAGATGGGTTCTTAGTTGTCTAGTTCACATACTGTAGGTGTCGGCTAGTTGAGGTGCATGACTGCGTCATTTCTGCAAACAAATAGACTTGAGGAAGGCGGGAGGTTGCACGGCTGAGGAGACTCTTTGCCTTCTTTGTTTGAAGTCAGCAGTCAAACCCGTCAGTTTCTATTTAGTGAATTCATCCATAAATGTCAGGCAGAACAACTCATATCTCTGCGTCGTTGCTTGGCCGGCGCTCATTGAAGCCGCTGACATTATGACTCGATGGCGCCTTGTTTCAGTAGATTTTATCGTCAGCTTTTGTCATTTCGGAATTTCCACAGACAGGAAGCGTTGTTGAAGGGTGCAAAGGTTTGCAAAAACCGGTTGCACAACACACAAAGATCTATCCTGTATGGCATCAACAAATGTTGATTTAACAATTACTGGATTTCAATTAAAATCACCACATAATAACTCCTTCCAACTCACTTCCCACTTCCCATTCTCTACTTTCCAGGTGTTGCACACCTTCTCCAGAAACTCCTACAACACCCAGAAATCTCCTTGCTGCATCGATAATTATGTCAATTTAAGGAAAAGATCAACTTAGTTAGGATTAGGCAACAAAACTACTACTAAAAGATTGCGGTTTGGGTTAAAATAACTCCAGAAGTGCTTTAACTTAAGTACAGAAGTTATGTGACAAACATTTTGGAGGGTTTATTGATAATTTGTATCAATACTCAAGTGGAAAAAATCAGAAATTGCTCTCAACAACTTATAAGACATAATAGAGCATGGGGATGACCATCATATACTTCTATCATAATGTTTTAAACCCTTATACACTTTTACAATTTATTTAAAATAATTAATTCATGTTTAATTCTGATTAATGACTAGAACAACTTGACACACAGCGCTGAGCAGCATCTCAAATTAATCTTCAGGTTCCCAGCTTTCAGATGATGATGAATATTTCTGCATACTGCGGTCCCTAAACTGTCTTTGAATTACATAAATTGGGTATCACTGTAAAGCTGAGACTCTTGTGGATCCAATGAGCCCAACTGTATTCATGTGTGATGATGTTAGTCCCCATAGGAGACATTTCAACTTGACCTCACTGTATAAAATGACCTGTGGTGACCTCTAGGATAATCACAGCCTCATGAAACTTTACAGCCACAAACTAGAGACCTAGAGCATTCAGAGGATGGATGGCTCAGACTAGAGACCTAGAGCATTCAGAGGATGGATGGATCAGACTAGAGACCTATAGCATTCAGAGGATGGATGGATCAGATTAGAGACCTAGAGCATTCAGAGGATGGATGGCTTTCCTAGCTAGATTGACAATAAGGGGGTTTCTGAGCAGTTTACACAACAGAAGTGCTCGCCATCCAATCGCTGAAAAATGCAATTCTTGCAGAAATCTTAAAAAATGTCAAAAGTTTTTGATCCCAAATCACAGAATTACTTTTTCTATGGTGTTCCTCAAGGTCTTGGTGTCTTAATGTTGTATTTTGGAGGGATTATTGATCATTTTTATTAATTCTACAGTGGTAAAAAATGGTTAAATTTAGCACCAAATCTTTGTAACAAATGGTATCAACCCAAAAAATTGCTGCAACAACTTACGAGACATAATAGAGCATGGGGATGAACATCAACTTTACACACAGTGCTGAGCAGCATCTCATATTAATCTTCAGAGTAAGAGGAGGGAGGAAGAGGAGGGAGGAAGAGGAGGAGGTGATGAAACCACTGTGGAGGTTTCAGATGACCGCTGACCGAGTAACAGACCGAGGAGTAGTCGGGTATTTTTGTTATCGATGCGTCACAGTTTGGTGTCCGAGGATTGAACCACACCTCGGGGAGTTTATAACAGACGTTATCTCTTCGATCTGGAGCTCCTCCGGAGCAGACAGGAGCTCCAACAGGAGGAGCTCAACCACGGAGCTGTTTATTAGACCACGACTGTCGGGTTTAACTCTCACAGTCCACGTCGACGACGCTTTCAAACAAGGTGAGTGACATTTAAAAGTTAACGGTGACGTTTTACTGCAGGAAAGCCTGCGTAAAAGTAGCCAGAACAACACCAGACTGGACGTCCTGTGGAGAGTTGGGCGGATCGATACTTCCAATACTCACAAGCTACTCTGATAAATACGAACGTGGATGGCTGCATCACTTCCAGACATTTTCACTACTCTTGTATAATGTTTGTGCCTAATATTTAGCTGCTTCTTGTCACCTGCAGATAAAAACACAGCACTATTTGTGACAATAAAGTGACACATTAGTCACTCTATAAACATTTAAAAACAAAACACCACAAAAGTTGTGAGGCTTATTATTTAATCATAGTATTTCCGTAAAATACTGGACTTTTTTTTTTTATCTATTTCTTTTTTTCTTTTTTTTCTAAAAATGACCATTATTTTGAAAAATCACATACCTATTTAGAAAGAAAATGTTATCGTTTGTATTTTAACAAAAGTAACGGTATCATACCGAAATAAAAAAAGGTTGGTATTGCCTGTCCCTATTAACAGGCCTTTGAATATAATGATCTTTTTTTTTTTTTTTTCTAAAAATGACCATTATTTTGAAAAATCACTTATTTAAGAAATCGTTATCGTCAAAATTGTAACAAGTATTAATATCGTACTGAAATAAAAAAAAGTTTGGTATCGCCTCTCCCTCTCGATTTGCCTTTGAATGAAATGATCTTTTTTTTTTTTTTTACAAAAATGACCATTATTTTAAAAAATCCCTTACCCATTTAAGAACTCTTTATCGTTAAAATTGTAACAAAAAGTATCCGTATCGTACTGAAATTAAAAAAAGGTTGGTATCGCCTCTCCCTCTCGATTTGCCTTTGACTATAATGATCTTTTCTTTTTTTTTTTTTTTTACAAAAATGACCATTATTTTGAAAAATCACATACTCATTTAAGAAATCGTTATCGTTAAAATTGTACCAAAAAAGTGTGATCTTTTTTTTTCAAATTATTAATTTCTTAAGTAAGTAGCCGTGTAATAAGTGTGATAATGTACAGCTAGTGGGTCATTGTTGTGAAATAAACCCCCTCAGGACGATGCCGGCAGACAGGCGGTTTACTCTGTTAACGTCTTGTAAGACCTGGTTAATTATAGGACACACTATAAGCTTTACATGCAGCATATAAATTAATTTATTGAATATCTTCTCTTTAAAATCGGTTTTGTCACTGTCCTGCTTGTCTTGCCTGTCTGGTACAACAGTATATTCTCAAGTACACAGAGCACTTGTCGGCTTATTGTTCAGGCATTTGGTCCAACAGTCGGGGCTAATCTTGTTTGACTGATCCTGTAGCATTAACCCGGCCAGGCTGGGCCAGGTTAAACCAAGTACACCAGGTTACTGGGATGAGAGCACCAGAGGGGGGTACAATCACGGGAATGATCAGTATGTTAGTGTGTTAACAACACAACTAAACACCCTGCAGCTATTTTATATAGAAAAGTACTATGCACTGTACCTTAAAGGGAGATATGTCAAGTATTTAATCCTCTTATCAACATGGGAGTGGAAAAATATGCTGCTTTATGCAAATGTATGTATATATTTATTATTGTAAATCAGTTAACAACACAAAACAATGACAGATATTGTCCAGAAACCCTCACAGGTACTGCATTTAGCATAAAACAATATGCTCCAATCATAACATGGCAAACTGCAGCCCAACAGGCAACAACAGCTGTCAGTGTGTCAGTGTGCTGACTTGACTATGACTTGCCCCAAACTGCATGTGATTATCATAAAGTGGGCATGTCTGTAAAGAGGAGACTGTGATGTCATAGTAACGGATTGTGCCACTAGGGATGCTGTATCACCTGTTTGATGACATGGACATAAAACTGAATGCTGTGCTGTCATGCTTTGCAGCACCATGGCTGTGGAGGATGGAGCCTGCCACAATAAAAAATAAATACAAATTAAATGCAAAAATAAATAAATAAATTTAAAAATAAATAAAAATAATACATAAAGAAATAAAAGAGAAAATTAAACAGAAGAGTAAATAAATAAAGGGATTAATACAAAGATAAATAATAAAGAAGCAAATTAAAACAGAAATATCAATTTATGTCACATTTTATCAATGAATTAATGGCTACATTTATTTTTAATATTATTGTATTATTATAATTTTATTATACAGTGTTCAAAACAAGTCAGAAAGAAACTTGGGAGTTTTGTTTTTTTCCACAGGCTTATCCTGGCACTTCCAAAAGATGCTGAATTAAAGAAAAGTTAAGTTAGTTCCTGTTTTCGTGGGAGAGAGAGAAGTTCGTCCCGTAGTGTGACGTGTTTTCTGTTGTTGTTTCCGTACATGTTTTACTTAGTTTATGTACTTATTTTAAGCCGAATCATGACGTTTTCCTTTACTCTAACTAAGTGGTTTTGTTGCCTAACTGCGGACGTTTGCATGGCGTAAAAATGACACGTGGAACGCGGCGTACAAATGGCTAAAATGCATAATCATGATACGCAGAATGAAGCAAATTAAAACAGAAATATAAATTTATGTCACATTTTATCAATTAATTAATGACTGCATTTATTTCTTTTATTATATTTTTGCCACATTTAATGACATTTATTTATTCATTTATTTTTTATTATTCTTTATTTTTTATTTTGGTAGGTTCCGTCCTCCATAACATGGCAATGGTAATTAGTTGATAATTAGCAAGTAGCCTATTCTTTGGAAAATCTACTGCCAAATTATCCCAATATTGACCTAAAAACGTATCAAAAATAACTTTATTATAAACATTATTTAATAATTATATGCTGAAATAGCATATAATGTTTATAGATGGGCCGTGTATATGATACGTATCATGATACAGGGGTTACGATTCAATTGATTCGATATTTGATATTTTTTTCTATATTTTCTTACACCCCGACCCGGCACTCATGCTAACGATATACTATATATCCCTTCACCACCTCACCTCGTTACAAGAATCTGTTGAAGGACCAGGATATCTAGTGTTGACATTCCAGAGAGCCTTGAAAGGTCATTGAAGTGAAAGTGCACAAAACAGACCGCAGCTAAAAGATAACATTTTACTTGCATTGCATGCAAATGGACGAACTGAACCAAACTAACCAGACTGGAAACAAACATTTACTTACAATTAAAAATGCAAGGTTGTGTTTGTTCAGCCCGTTCGCACGAAAAGGCGTATAAATGCAGTGGATCGGCCTTCCACAGTTAATAATACATGCTGGGTGTTATTAATGTATACATGTTTGTGGTGTGTGTACCCTGATGCTCATCAGTGTATTTATATACACGCCCTGAGTTTGTTAAAGGGTGCGAACGCCGGAGACAATGACTTGGTTCTTCACAAACTGGCCCAAACATAGAGGGTATGGAAATACATGATGTTTGTCCCCATAGGAGCCATTTCATTGTAGTGAGACCATTTCTTAAAAACTTGACCTCACTGTATAAAATGACCTGTGGTGACCTCTAGGATAATCACAGCCTCATGAAACTTTACAGCCACAAACTAGAGACCTAGAGCATTCAGAGGATGGATGGCTTTCCTAGCTAGACTGACAATAAGGGAGTTTCTGAGCAGTTTACACAAAGAAGTGCTCGCCATCCAATCGCCAAAAAATCCCAATTCTTGCAGAAATCTTAAAAAATGTCAAAAGCTTTTGATCCCAAATCACAGCATGGCTTTTTCTATGGTGTTCCCCAAGGTCTTGATGTCTTAATGTGTTACATTGGAGGGATTATTGATCATTTTTATCAATTCTCGAGTGGTGAAAAATGGTTGAATTTAGCACCAAATCTGTGTAACAAATGGTATCAACCCAAAAGTTGTTTCAACAACAAATGAGACATAAACGAGCATGGGGATCACCATCATAATAATGTTTATTTGTGATTTATGACTAGAACAACTTGACACACAGTGCTGAGCAGCATCTCAAATTAATCTCCAGGTTCTCAACTTTCAGATGATGTACATCACTTCTATGTGACATCTACTGTTGACCTGCTATCTCCCCCTAAAGACCCCTTTTACCCCCTAAAGAAGACAATCCATTGTGGGTCTCAGGGGGTTAATTTAATTTTGCCCGACAACTTCAGACAATTCTGATCAGTAATGATGCCGAGTCAGTGTGTGCGCAGCAGGACGCAGCTCTGGTTCTAAATTTAGAGGTAAAGCCTCTAATCGGTTAACTGCAGCCTTTGTTAAGGAGCGCAGCACCAGCTGCTCCTGACCAGCCTCCTCCTCCACCTCACCCATATGGCCCATATGACCCATATGGCCCAGAAAATAGCACTGTGTCAAAAACATTAACCAGAAAGTCAAGTTTGAAGGCTTAGCAGTAAAGACAGCCCACCGTTGTGAGGACTGGAAGTAACACAAATGTCTTGATAAAAATGTAGGTGATGAAAATGCATGTGAATTGGAAAATGGAGTGATATGCAACGTTGTTATACGCAACGTTGTTTTGTTATTATACGCAACGTTGTTTTACACAATGTAGTTTTGCGCAATGTTGTTTTGCGCAATGTAGATTTGCGCAATATAGTTTTGCGCAATGTTGTTTTGCGTAACGTTGTTATACGCAACATTGTTATATGCAACGTTGTTATACGCTACGTTGTTATACGCTACGTTGTTATACGTTACGTTGTTATACGCTACGTTGTCATACGCTACATTGTTATACACAGCGTTGTTTTGTTGTTTTACGCAATGTAGTCTTGCGTAATGTTGTAATACGCGCAACGTTATAATACGCAACGTTGTAATACGCAAGGTTGTAATACGCAACGTTGTAATACGCAACGTTGTAATACGCAACGTTGTTTTGTGCAATGTAGATTTGCGCAATATAGTTTTACGCAATGTTGTTTTGCGTAACGTTGTAGTTTAAGCATGGCGGGTCACCGAGTTGTTGTCACGGCTGACGCTTTGTTAGCTACAACAGTTGACACTGCTAACGTCGGTAAGCTTCTGAAGCTAACAGTTAGCTACGCTGATGAGAAGGTAAACTACTCAAACAGAGTTTGGTTGAAGAAGTTAACGCGGTACAGTTGTGTGGTGCATTCAGATGAAACTCGTGAGCTTGTGTTTACGACATGGGAAGTTGTGTTCACGCTATGCTTGGCGTTCAAGTGGTTAAGTTGTGAGAACACCGCTGCTAGGCAACGGCATTACGGACGCTACTGTCGGCGTCTAGAAGCCACAGAGGCTAACGATTTCCTAATTGTAATAAATAATATACGGTATAGACGTTTTTTTTACTCACTTGCCTCTCAGGGCTTCCGTAGGAATACACAAGTATTAAGAATAAGTGAATAAAACTCTGGAAAAGGATTCAGAACTGATCTGAGAACTGGCGGTAGGAACTAGGGGTTTAATACTGGGAATATTAGATAGATTAGATATGGGTATTTACTAGGAATTTTCACCAAAGTCTTCCCGGAAACATTGAATGAAATGATTGGACGGGATTATTGCAGTCCTGTGACAGCCACAGATA
>CAKAOI010047386.1:0-25000 GCA_916701655.1 Sebastiscus albofasciatus
ATATATTGGGGGTTGAATGGACTGGTCACTATTGGTCTCAGCAGGCTAAACATAGATATAAAGCAGTAGATGTGTCATGTTCTAATGACCATATGGTGGACATCTTACCTTACGCTGTAATTGGAACCTTTGGTGAAAGTGGTGTATGTTATCCTTGTAATCCTTGTATTTTTCTACCAATTCACCAGTATTGTTTTTTATTCTAGTAAGAAATGAGTCTAAGACAACTGTGTCTGTCTAAAGTGAACCCAAAAAAAAGATTTTGGTAGAATTGTGATTATTTTAGCTCCAAGAGAATAAATCATGCTTTCGATCATGGAGATAATCTCATAATTGTGTATTTATATTACAGACAATGATTTTATTTGTGTTCTTGTATTTCTGCCTTATATCTATGTGGCAAAACCTCTGATTTTTCAACTCTGAAACTGACCTAACATGTTGTGTCTGTTGCCAGGCAACTGTATGAGTATACAACGGTATTTGAAGAGTCATAGATGTTATCTGTTAACATTTTGTGAAATATGCTTTTTCATTTTTTTTTTGCTGAGTTACACAAGAAGATCATCTCCACTCTCATGTCTGTCCAGTAAATATAAGGCTATAAGCTTAAGCTTATAAACTAGGCTAGCCACTGCTATCAGCCAAGTCTAGCACATAACCATGCGTCTCTGATAGCCATGGGGGAAAGAGAAGGCCAAGAGCGCCTATTAATATCAGTTTCCTTCTTGTTACGAAAATGTACATGTCAAACAAAACTTCCTATTATCAAAACATGTTAGCTCGGCATAACATATCAATTAAAATACATTTTATTTTTGTTGTAACATCAGTTTCTTTCTCCTGGGTGCATAGCCTGCCACATAGCCAGAGGGATGCAAGGAAGCTCGTAGACTAGGTGGATGGGGTCATCAGCCTTCAGCCTCTCTGCTTGTGAGTTCCAACATGTAAAACAGAACTTTAGTACTTTTCAGATGGTTAGTTAAACTAAGCATATTAATTAATGTTCATTTTAATGGCGAAATTAGTTTTGTTCTGTTCTTACAAGTTCACAGTAGACGTGTTTCCAATCAATTGTCGAGCAAATTTTAGGCAAACTTTTAAAATGTCGCAAAAAAAGAAATGCGAATTAGGCGTGTTTCTATCAACTGGTTTGGAGCAAATAAACTTGGCTACAATGGAGTTTTGTCAGAAGTTGGGGCTATAGGATATGCATGTCTGTAATCTGCCAGTAAACAGAGTAGAAGAAGTAGCAGTTGGCCATCAAACCGTATCTGACCCATCTACGAGACAAAAATGGAGAGAGATCATCAGGAATTTGTTTCAATTGGGCAAGTTGTACTGTTTTTTTTCATGTCAGCTAGTATTGGCAATATTTCATGCTGTCCGGAGACGAAGACAAGCATTCAAACGATATGGGAATATCCGAGAAGATGCCGACAGCAGAAACAGCTGATCAGAAGTTATTCGGCTAAGGCGTTTCCATAATCTATTTAGCACATAAACTATTTTTCGACAAAGGCAAAAACCACCTCAAGTGAGCGTGAAAATGTTTTTGCACAATTGAGGAAATTTTATCGAATTTTGCCATTTCCATACAGCTTTTCTAGTGTGATACTTCAAAACGTGCATAAAAATATGTGAATAGAAACACGGCTATAGTCTCACTGGTTGGTCTACAATGTCTACTCTGAGTCTTTTGAAGGAAACAAGATATCAGGGCCGGTACAGTAGTCATAATTCAATGGCTTAGGTGGTCAGAATGGCCACTTAAACTCTGTTGCTTCTCTCCAGTGAGTTTATCTAGGGTTGGGTTGTAACTTGAGGGTTTGTCACTCAGCTCCATTAATGTCCTAAGAAGTAAGATATAGATTAATCATCGTTATTATCACGTTTCAATATTTTCCGTCTTCTGCCATCATCTGGAACAGCGAGAAAGTGAATACGCATATTTTCAAGTTATTCTTTTAAACAAGGCGGTGAAGAGTCTTTCATTTTCAGTTTTTCTTCATTGTTGGGACCCATAGTTGGAAATAATAAGCCTGGTTTTGAGAAAAGGTGACACAAACACCAAAATCGTATTATAAAACAGCAAATATTGTGTTAGGCTCTCAGAACTCTTCCTCCAATCAACAAAATGGCATAATGATGTCTAAAAAGAAAATGCTGTAACGAAAAGCTCCTCACTTGAGACAACAAGAAAAACAACTTTTGTTTTCAACACAGTGCATGCAATCCAAAACTCACACCTCAGTCATTTAGTGGAGAGAAACAAAATTGAAATACAGTAAATAATACAGGCAGTTTATTTACTCCTTTCACCAGACCATCGATTTTATCCACATGAAACATAGAGTAAGAATTCAACATTGAAAAAAAATACACCCACTAGCTCAGCTGATGAAGATCCATGAGAAGTAGGGTCATTTTCTCATAGACTTCCATAAAATCGGACTTTGTTTTACAACCAGAGGAGTCGCCCCCTGCTGGCTATTAGAAAGAATGCAAGGTTAAGGGACTTCCGCATTGGTTTCACTTCTCAGCCCCGGAGGAAGCCCACTGGTAGGGTATGGCAGTATCTAGCGGTGAGGCTGCAGATTCGGCCCGCAACTTTCCTGCTTTGGTTCACTGTTACAGCTCTCATAGCGTCCTTTTTGGTCGCAACACTGCCTGTTCAGCATCAAATGACTGACAGTTAGCAACTTGCTGGTGAATATAGTGGACATACTTGCCAACCCTCCCGATTTTCCCAATTTTTTCATTGCCCTCTCACGGTTTCCTCCCGGGCTCACAATTCTCCCACATTTCTCCCGATTTATGGCAATTTTTCACACCTTTTTTTCCCCTTTTATCTCTACCTGTACAGTGTGTATAAGCCATAACCCCTACTGTTACCCCTACTACACAAAATGTCTTTTCTTGAGCTGCTCACAACAGCGCAGCGTGGTTTGAGCTGCGCTCGACGTACACCACAGACAGCATCACAGCAAAGCCGTCGTGGCGTGGTGCTAGCCATTGGAAATAATGGGTTTCAGAGCACAGTGTTGCCGTTGTCGCGTTGTGTCTGAAAGGGCTTTCAGTGAGTGAGAGAAGGAGATGGAGAAATGGAGAGTACTAAGAGAAAGAAATACTCAAAAAGGGGCAATGAATGAATGAAAACTGATGAATATATTAATTAGCCTAGTTTATCCCAGAGATTCACACAAGTTCAAATTATTCAGTTTTCTTTCCTGAGAATTAAAAGTACGTCCATTTAACAAAAATGTTGTTGCAGTGTACTTATTATTTTATTTCCATTCTTTAAAAGTCACCAGAATGCAGGAAACAAAGTCTCTGAAACTCTGGGGGTGGGGACCCCCTGCTTTGGTTTTGAAATCGTATCTATTTTTGAGGTCTCAAGATTGGCAAATATGATAGTGGAGCGTTTAACAGCAGAAGCTGTTCAGCCATCTGCCAAACATCTGGCAAAGAAATCAGTTGTTCCAGGTTTCACAAGTTGAGCATGTTGATTGAGCAAGATAGTTGATACTTACTTCCAACAAGCTGTTTGCACCACCATGGAAATTCACATCTTCGTTCGGTTCCTTTTTTATTTGTATTTTTACATAATGCAGCTCACCAGCTTGGTGTTTACCTTTACACTCGATTTCATACTGATTTTGGAGTGAAATGTTTTGTACCGCTGCATATTTTCACATTTTCATGAGCCAACACAGCAGCAAAGTGATTCATTGGTAAAACATGCTTTGTATGTGATATTTGTGTGAAAAGAGAACTGGGTGAAGGCAACAGCTGTATTATGTGATTTGACTGTATTGGGGTTCAAAATGATAGCTCAGCGAGAGTTGGAGGTAACAGAGACTTGGATTCTTTTCGTACCCCACCATGTCTGTGACAAAATGTATTTTTGAATAGCTCCAATTTCCCTCAATCACCATAAAGAAAGTGTGTTTTTCAGATTCATGGATTCTGAGTGTTTCAGAAAGTCTCTGATTTGGGAGACGAAGAACAGCATCTTTGGAAGGGCAAAACAGAGAGGCAAAGATAACCTTCTCAAATGTATCGGCGTTAGTGTGGACAAAGCCTGTGTGTGTGTGTGTATCTCATCCCATAATGTTTTACTTGCTTACTTTAAAATATGTTTTATGTATGTGCATCTATTTTGCATATAGTGGGTACACAGTGTTTTTTTTGTTTGGTTGGATTCTAAAATTACAGTGTGATGTCAGTTTTTTTTTTGTACCCTACCCTAGAAGTGAGAGTGACAGTATTTGTCTGAATGTGTGTTTGAAATTGAGCGTAATTGTGTGTGTGTGTGTGTGTGTGTGTGTGTGTGTGGCCTGCTTCCCTTCAGTTCCCCATGCACCTACGTAATTAGTGTGTTCTTGGTAATGTAGTCTAATGGCTTCACAGGAACATTCTGAAATGCTGATGAACATCTGTTTGGCAGAAAACTCAACGCTCACACACACACACACACACACACACACTCTCTCTCTCCCTTTCCCCTGACCGAAACGCAGACTTCGTCAGCCCGCCGTCCAATCAACAGCGTGTGTGTTTGAATCTATGTAAAGGATGTTATGTACATGAGAGAATGAATCCATCCGCAAAACTCAAACACCTGTAATTACAGAAATATCTTTGCATAACACTCGGCCTCACGTGGCGCCGTTAATTAGCATTTCAGACGGTTCTGCGGCTCAAACACACACACACACACACACACACACACACACACACAAGACAAAATTCTTCCACTTGTTCATCTCACAGTGAAGACGAAATGCGCCGGCATAGTTGTCCACTGTTCTTTTCCCCTTTTAACACACACCTACACACACACCGACCTGCTGAATTTATATCAGGTCAATGACAACATGGAGTAGCATTTACATGAGAGCAGGTGGCTTGTCAGTGTGTGTGTGTGTGTGTGTGTGTGTGTGTGTGTCCTTGTTAGGGCTGTACAGTTTGCTGCCCCAACCAAGGTCACAGAATGTCTCAGTGCACCCTGGGAGAAGGAGCGACCTGTATGTGTGTGAATGTGTGTGCACCCTCGCCAGCTGGCAGAGACCCAACCTGCTATCAGTGTCGCGCCCCTTCTCCTGGGGACAGATCTACTGACTAGTTAAGAAGGTAAGCAGTGAATCTGACTCCTTCTCTCTCTCTCTTGCCTCTCCTCATCCTCCTCCTCCCTCCTCCTCTCTGCCTTGTCTCCGTCACTCTCTCTTCTTGTCCTCCTGTCATTCTCTCAAATGTCAGAGAGAGACAAGAGTGAAAAGTGCGCATGTATCCATTTTCGTGCTTGTCAGAAATCCAACAGTTTGCACGCTGCCCGTAACCCGAGGCGCATCTTCAGAGACACCAATACATACATTTCGCCGTGGCACCGCGAGACTGACATTCATTTATCGTCCGTCCTTACTCTCAGACTGCAGGGTGGACAGATGAAGGGGACGGTGGGATGGAGGGATGAAGGAGAAGAGAGATGCCAAGAGAGGGGGAACCATGTGACGGCGGAGGCTCAAACAAGCTGCCTAATTGGGCACAAGAGGCCTCACAAGTTTGGTGGCAGAACACTTCAAAAATACTTCTCATATAAACACATCCAGGAGAGGCACATGACGGGGTGGCGATAATTCCACACGATTGCACGCATACATTTACAAATGCAAAACAGAGACATAATGGAGTCATAAAGTGGGATATGATGAATTCTGTCAGACACACATTAACAAAGAGCGAAAGGCTGTTACAAAGCAGTGAGGGTTTGTGTCGTCCAATGACACATGCATAAGCTTCCTACACACACATAGAGACACATGCAGGCTTAATATAATAGGAGTCCCTCAGATCTCAAAGCAGTTGCATTATTTAACAGCAGGACTAGGATAGCCTCCAGTGTGTGTGTGTGTGTGTGTGTGTGTGTGTGAGACTCTCCTTTTCCGACTATAAATACACCTGCATCTGAGAATCCCCCTGTTCTCTCTCTGTCTCTCCTCTGTCTCTCTCCATCTGCACTGGAACTTTTGTACTCCGCGGTGATTCATCTACCATTTGAAATATTTCCCAACTTCCATCTAAATGGTACCTGGCATGAAAGCAAAATTTGCCATTATGGGATATTACAGGGAGGGAAAAGCCTTGTGTCACTGCCTGCTGTTTTTTTTATTCAAAACCTGCCATCAAAGTGAAATGTATGGTTTTCTCGCACAGGGAGAGGTGTGATTTCACCTCCGTCTCCTGTGAAATGGATCGTTACCTCAGTATTACAAATTATTGAGCGGCTTTAAGAGGCAGCGCTATCAATGTCATGTTCCTGCAGTAGACTGCGAAATGAACTGTCGCACTTTACAGTGTGACATCACTGCCACAGGCGTACTAATAGAGTACTACAGGAATGGGTAATTAACCCGGAAATGAGTTAGCATTTTAGCACTTCCGGTTCCCTCGTCTGGAAGTCGATGGGTTTTTCGAATGGGTTTTTGGCATTGTTGCCAGATCTCGCAAGAGAAACAAGCAACCGGGTCTATAGAAACAAGCCCAAATGAAGCGACCTTACCTACCTACCTACCACAATATGAGAGAGAGAGGTGGATACTTGATCACTTCATATAGATGTATTGCATTTCATTTCATTGCATTGCATTGCGTCCATTTTTACCTTGTAACTTTACATTTTTCTTGTTATAAACTTCAAGAAGTTGAACGTTTCACGTCATTTTTGCATCCATTTTTAGCTTGTAATGGGAGGGGTGGAGGGATCGGGTTGTGTACTTATCCTGCAACAGGTCAAATTGGCCGGTATAGAGGAGAAAGACAGGAGCAAGCCCAAATAAGCAACTACACTTTAGAAACAAGCCCAAAAAACACAACCCACAGCTTCCCATATTTGTAAGCGAATTTTCAGGAAAACAACCCAACTGACTGAGCTGCCATATTTGACAACTTGGGAGTGAGAGCGGGCCAAACCATCTTAGCATGCTAAAATGTGCTAATTAGTGCTAAACACAAAGTACAGCTAATGCTGATGGAAATATCATCAGTTTGAAAAGTGTGAAATTTGGACCTGATGGTGGCGCCAGATGAAAACTCAGAGAATCACCAAAGTTGTCACATTTCATATTGTGGGGAACACAAATGTCTGTACCAAAATTTGTGCCAATCCATCCTGTAGATTTATAGATATTTCACTTCTGATGATAGCGTTATATGAAAAGTCAGAGACTCACCAAAGTCATTAGGATTCATTCTCCGGGCCAGTGTTTGTGCAACATTGAGCTTGCAACTTCCTTCCATTTCCCTTTATTCCCTAATAAATTAGAATTATAATAACAAAGATACTCGAGCAGCTTCTCTTGAAACATTCAATTCAATTTAATTATAATAGTATTCATAACCTATTGAGGCTCAGACACTGTGTTGCTGTTTAGTAAATATTTATTAGGATCAGTTCAGTGTGTCAAACTGAGAGAGAAAGAATGTCCAGCTGAGTGAATCAATACTTTATACTAGCTTTAAAAGCTATGAGGCAACCTTGGATCAGCATTAGAGGCCAAGCTGCAATTACAGATCAAGGATTCAAATGGGACATTGGCAATCTCACTAATAAGGCTTTTTTGAATTACCCAATCCTACATTTGAGGAAAAAAATCACTGTCCTTCAGGCATGGATTGCATTTTCATTTAAATCCATCTTCATTTCACTTCAGTACAGTGAAACTTCAGCACATGGGAGGCAATTAAAATAATGGAAGGCAGTGTACTTTAGATGGACGGACGGACAGAATGAGTGGGACTGTACACACTATCAACTTATCACTGTATGGTGACTCTTTTTCTATGAAGCCAGTAACTATAAGGAATTCTGATGTGCTGCAGTTGATGAGAGTGCAGCTGGAGAAATGTTCAGCTCAGCTAATGGACAGAGACAGTGACCATCAAAAGACGAGCACAATCGCCTGCATTTCACTCTTTTTTTTCTCCATGGAACAAATGGAAATACTTTAATTACTATTCTGTCACACGGCTTCAACCAAAGTGGAGGAGAGGCTTATCGCTGCAATCCAAGGTCTCCCAGTTGTTGTTTAGAATGTTAAGAGGGGTTGAAGGAGGACAAATAGATACAAAGCCATGGCTTAGTAGTACATTTTAACCAATATTTTTCCCAGTGTTAAAAATGAAAGTAAAATAATTATTTTGTTGATTATCCATGGGTCTAAAACTAAACTAAAACCCATCAATCAATCAATCAATCAATCAATCAACCAACATCCACATCAGCTGCAGCTATCTTGGTTGTTCTAACTCTCACAAGCAGCGCTTGTGAGAGTTAGTGGATTTTATGGGTTATACTCTCCTCCAATCACATGCACACGTTTGCCCACTGAGATTTGCATAAGTGTAGCAGACATGTACCGAATACATGCGTCACCACAGTATATAAAGCTTCGTACGGCGCTGCCTGGCATTCTATTCTCTTCAGCGATTGGCGATTTCCCATTGACTGCTACATCTCCATGGATGGAGTCGCCGCTTCAAGATCCTTAGCCAGTCTGGATCAGTGTAGTTAGGTCGATGTGGTGGCGTGGCCAGGCGTATATCCATTGGGCTCTACTCACTGTACCCATACTGAGTCCAATAGAGGGCGGAGCCTGTGTGAGTTAGAACGAAGGTTACGATATTGTAACCCTAATTTCGATTAGCACAGGCAGAGCCCTCTACCAAGTAGGCCCTGTCGCTCCGGCACCGCTCACTGAAGAGGGCGTGGGATGCCAGGCAGCACTGGACACCACGTTATATACTGTGATTTATCCAAATCTCTGAGCGAATGTATGCATGTGATTGGAGGAGAGTATAACCAATAGAGTCCAGTAGAGGGCTCCACCTGTGCTTATGGAACTAGGGTTACAATATCGTAAATATCGTTTTTGATAATGCCTAAACAATGCTCCTCTTTAAGGTCTTCGTCTCAAACACGCCCCATATTATATAAAAGGTTGTGACATCTCAGACCGCTTAAAATCTGTCCAAAGTGGAAGGGGATGGGATGCATCTGCCAGAGCAAATAAAATATGAGCTTGCAGATTCATCTGGTTCCCAGGCAAACAGAAAGCAGGAGTTTGATACTGAAGACATGCGTCCTGAGGCCCAGGAGTGGCAAAAAAAGAGCTTTGGTCAAGGTTAGATAAAGACCAGGACTTTGATGTTAATAAAGACATCCTGCCTCATGGTGATGTTAAACTGCCCTAGGGCAACTTGATGAAGCCAACAAGAGTGCATCATCAGCAAAGAACAGAGACAAAATCAGAAGCCACCAAACTCTGTACGCCTCGACTGCACTTTGAAACTCTGTCCAAGTATACACTCTCAATTTAATGGACCACAGTGTTAGCGAATCATTCTGGGTTCTCTTACTCTCAACTAAGTGTCGCGGTCTGTATCTGTGCCCAAAGGCCATTGGACATTTAGTTAAGACTTTATATCTGTCATTATTTCTTATTAGTGGCCTCTGATTTTGTCCAGAGAATTTTGGTTTCTAGATTTTGGGGTTTTCTGCTATATTCCATGTTTCATACATGGAATATAACAGAAAACCTACATACAGTGTTTCCTGTTTTGTTTTGATATACTGACACACCGCGTGTGTCATGTCTGGATTTAGTTTCTGCCTTTATATTTTTCCCACCTTTGTGATTTTCTGCCCCGCCCTGATTTGTTCCACCTGTTTCTCATCATCCTCCTGCCTGCCAGACCAGCTGCATGTTGTGTTCTACATAAGTTATTTTGTTATTAAGCCATTGTACTCTGCCTGCTGCCTCCTAATCCTTACCTGTGTTTGGGTCCAAGCCTGTTATCCTGAAAACCTGACACTAAGTACATGACAATGAAACTAACAGTCTTCATCAGATAAAGATGTCCTGCAGGATGATGTGTGATAATGTGTCATGATCTCAAAATGGTTCCAGGAACACAACAGTTATTTTATTTTACTCTACTAACTTGCACAGTTTTCAGACCATACCCAAATGTATATTATTTTTGTAACAACGTGAAATGGGACGCTCACAGTAGGTTTTAAAAATCATCAAAATGACACCAGCATCTTGCTGAATCTTTTCAAAGAAGATTTAACGCTGTTGTTGAGGGAAAAGAAAGAGTTGTACTGGGCACCAACAGGGTGTACCTACGAAATGGACGTTGAGTGCACATCAGTTGATGCTGATGATACTGTTGATCATGATGCTCATTTTACTGTACTAACTTGCCCAGTTTTAAGACCATACCCAAATGTATATGATTTTTGGAACGAGGTAAAACGAGATGCTCACTGTTGGTTTTAAAACTCACCAAAATGAGGAACTGTGTGACCAGCGTCTGTCACCAGCATCTTGTTGAATCTTTGCCAAGAAGATTTCAGACTGTCCTCGAGGGAAAAAGGAGTCGTACTGGGCACCAACAAGGTGTTCCCACTGAAATGGGCATTGAGTGCACATCAATCAATGCTGATGGCACTGTTGAACATGACGAACATGATCAAGTCACAATGTTCTTTACATGAACAACTATTCACCAAGACACACACAGGCCATTACAACAAAAATAATTTAAGGTACTTGCTGTCATTGATTTTTGTTTGCTATTGTTTGTTTACCAAGTGTGGACTTATGGTCAAACAATAGAAAAGTGTACACATATTTGTTGTACACACTGTCAAACTAAGAAGATTCTTGCTGAAGATGAGGCATGCAGAGGCCCGGGGATCAATCAGATAACAAAACAAAATATCAAAAGCAAGGGAGGAGAAGAAAAAGAAAAAAAAAACACATACACACAGGACACAACAGATGAGAACAGGCAGTTTGATTGGGGAGCACAAATGCACTTGTACAATCTTACAGTACAGCGGTGGGAAGAAAACAAAAAAACAGAAGATGATTAAGAAGAGAGGACAGGGAAGGAATGTCGTACTTGCTCTTTTTTTTTTCTTTAGCTCAGAGAGATGTGTTGGGATGTTCCTCATAAATCTGATTTATTTTAGTGTCTGCGCTACTAATTTACCAAAGGAAGGTTTCTTGTCAAAAGGGTGAGACGTGAAGCCCTGGGTCTGACACAAGTAATTGATGGTATTCACTTTTTG
Source organism: Sebastiscus albofasciatus (assembly GCA_916701655.1). Lineage (NCBI taxonomy): Eukaryota > Metazoa > Chordata > Actinopteri > Perciformes > Sebastidae > Sebastiscus > Sebastiscus albofasciatus. Next base: position 11,141 of record CAKAOI010047386.1, read on the forward strand.
AGTCCAGCTATAAAAATAAGTGGGCCCAGTGCAAGTCTGAGCAAATGGAGAGGGTTAGGTGAGGTGGTATTGGCCAACACAGTCTCACGGCAGTTCGTGAAATAGTCACAAAATTTAATCTATTTGATGTGTACATAGAGACAAATTTCTCTTTTTTTCCGTGATGCTCAGCACGACTTTCAACAACATATTTTTTGTGCATTTTCCTACGAATGTCTAGCAACACGGGACGTACGTGTCAATTTCCGTCCAGTCTTTTCAAAATAAAACTGCTTAGGGTAAGTTTAAGAATAGATTGACCTGGTTAGGCTTAGGCAACAAAACTACTTAGTTAGGTTCAGGAAAAGATCGACTTGGTTAAGCTTAGGCAACAAAACTACTTAGACTTAGGAAAAGATCGACATGATTAGGCTTAAGTAACAAAGCTACTTAGTTAGGTTTAGGAAACATTGCGGCTTGGGTTAAAATAACTTCAGAAGTATTGTAAGTTACGTGACAAATCAACTTTGACTTTTGGTTTCACACGAGACACAAACACCTGGGCGAATGTCCTGTCCTTCTTATGCGGAATTCGCCACTCTTTATACTTTCCGGTTCACAATTACGTGGATTACACACAAATTGATTTTGTGCTGACCATCACAAAAAAAAATTTAAATGTGTGTCTATGTACACGAATCAATACGTTAAATTGTGTGACTATTTCAAGAAATGCTGTGCGACCAGACTGATAGCTGATAGATATAGCTAATGACTATTTTATTTTACTATATTTGATTTGAGGGGTGTGCTTGTTACACATTCATCTACAGACGTTCCTTCTTTCAGGCCCAGACTTACAGTCTGCAGATAAACATTTCACTCTTCTGAAAATCCCAGATTCCCTTAGTTTTATTTTTGTTTACCCATCTCGCCCTCTCATTATTGTTGCTTTACTCCTCTTACTAAAGGGTTGGTTTGATTTTCCTTGTGTTTAAAGGTTCATACGCTCTTGCAGCCGTCTTGCATGAGCAGACAGACAAATGTGGATGGGAAAAACAAAACAACAGCTTCAAATAAAAAAGTCAGGAAGGCTTTGCCCTTCTTGTGTCATTTCTCATGTGTCTCTCTCTCTCTCTCTCTGTCTCTTTCTCTAGTTTTCTTTTGCTTCCAACTGTGACTCACCGGAAACTCAGAAGCTACAGGCTTTTTACGGTGCCTGTAAAAAGCATCCTCTTCCTTGCATAACATTGCACGAGGATAAGGATTCTTCTGGCTTTTAAGTAGCCGTAAACATCATATTTGCAATATTCATTAAATAGAGAAATTCCACACATGATAACATTCATAGTCTAAGCTTATTTACTAAGCTTGTCACTCTCTCATTATTCTTTTTATTTATTCATTTATTATTTTATTTATTCTTTTTATTTATCAAGTTAAAAACACGCCAACGTGATTCAGCATTGCAGAGAAGTGAAAGCAAATTGGTCGTTCCATTGTAACATCAGCGCCCAGCAGCAGAGCTGCGCCTCCGCCACTTTGGACTGAAAGAGACTACCGGACGCCAGTAAAACGTCCGCCTACAACGTGCCGTACAAAAGTAAAACAAAATTATTTATATTCTATTGTCATAATTAATTTCTCTACCAAAATAGCCTGTGTTGAATAATAAAAATATTATAAATATGCATACTATTATAACTATTTACTTACTTGCTTGTTTATTAATTAAACCTTTTTTACCCAGCTGCTTCCCAGAGGAGCATAAAATGAGCGATGGACATAAATGGAAGTTTGAAAAATCCAGCACACAGATTTTGAGAGCAATCTCAAACTTTTTCATGTCAAGGACCTCCAAAATGGATGTCCAATAGACCACAGACCAGGGATGTATAAGAGGTTGTGTCCTGTGCTTTTGCCCTGCGTGTTAGTAAATAGCCTACAACTACATTAAATTCTTGGTTGTTTGGGAACAGAGACATTAATACATCCACCATAGTACAGGCTTACAGCATACAGCCCATGGGTGTATTATAAGATAATAAAAGTGATGAATTACAGCCAATATAGCCATTATTACAGCCGTATACAGCTCGCAGGAAGCTGGCAAGTGTTTCTCTTGGGAAGTTGATTTACCTAAAAAAAAAATATCCTCTGAGTTACAGTTGTCTCTCTATAAATCCATGGCCACAGATGCATAGGCGTTTTCAGTCCAATATGGCGGCAGCGCTACCGCAGCGCCATGTAGGTCAAAAAAAGCACCAGAGTTTCATTGTTTTGCTTCTATACTCTTTGCCGGAAGTAAACACAGAAAGTAGTCCTCTTTTAAGTTGTTGTAGCTGTTGTAACAAACTCCATAGCAGATCCTCTTCCGGACCTGTCAGCTGACTTACCTGCTGTATTCATGCACACAAACTTCACATTAGAGTGACTGTGGCTTACTTTCAATTTAGCTTGTGTGCATGCTATACAAGTGACTTTCTTTCCAACAGTTAGATGTAAGTATTGATATACCCTCATACTGTATATGTCTGTTTTACGTTTGGACAGAGCCAGGCTAGCTGTTTCCCCCGGTTTCCAAGCTCACCAGCTTCTGGCCTCAGTTTCATATTGAATTGAAGAGAGTGACATTGATCTTCGTCTAACTGAGCAAGAAAGCAAATAAGCTTATTTTCCAAAATGTTGGACAAAACTGCCAGATTCTGAATGTCTGGCTATGGATTAGCCTGTCAACTCACAGTGAGATGTCCTAATGTAGCCTATGAAAATGATGAGCAAATGTGGTGTTTTTTTCTGCTGAGTCCACTGTATTCTATATCAGGACATCTTGAAGTGCACTATCGCATTTATACCATGGTCACTTATCAAAGAAACAAAGGGTAGCCGTGTTCCAATTGTCACAGTATTTGTAAAGTTTGTTAGTTAACCTATGGTTAGATCTGTTACTTAACTGGTATAATGTGGCACAAAGTATTGTTGCTTTGGTGACGTACTGTTTCGTATAAATTGTGAACCAACAGTGGTTAAACTGTTGACGGAAATTATATTTGAGGTGTTCCATTACAGTTTTAATGGACAAATCAGAAACAAGAAATGTTATAAACATAATAAATCTCCCATTATGTATCCTACAGTCAAAGTGGGCATTTCTTAAGGTCACAAGTTTGAAAATTGATTCAACCTGCCAATACAGCCTGGTCTCCTAAAAAGTACCAAATTGTTTTATGACGTATCACCAATACGTATCTAATCATAGTTCATGGAAGTCCACATAGAGAGGAGGTCTGGATTGATCACACTGTTCTCACTCCCATCTCGTCAAATACCGCCATTTGGTACGTGCCCCTCGGCATTGGAAGCCGACGCACGGAGGCACCCTTTAGCGACAGTATGTGACAAACCGGGCTTTCAGCTAACTCCAATGTAAACCCACCAGTAGCATTATTTGACGGTTGGAGCAAGTGACGTGGTATTAATAGCGTGAGAGTTCACTGAGGGCGGATGGGAGGGATGGTGGATGGGCCAAACAGACACAAGACTTTCAACCAAGAGATCGTTGTCCGTGTCCCGTGTGAAACTAAAGTAAAGTTGACTTATTTTGTCACATCAGGACATGTCACATCAGGACATGACATGACATTTTTTTGGAAAACTTTGGAGCGTTATTTAGCCCCCTTCCCGACAAGCTAGCCTGAAATTGCCAATGGATTCCTTTGATTTTGTAGTTTCATATAATATCTGTTCTTTCATTCTAGCTCTAAAACTGAACCTGCTAAGACAGTAAAGTCGGTTGGGGTCACCTGCGATCCAGCAGGTCTCAGGGGGTTAAAACTGCAACCGTAATCCTAAAGAAAATATGTTTCCTTTGAAACGTAGTTGAGAATGCAGGTTAGCTAAATGGGAATACAATTTTTTTGGAGACATGTTTTGCCAGTGTGTCTAATGGGCAACTTGATGGCATCAAGCACACTTTCATCTTGTCTCTGCACACCTACGCAAACATATAGGCTGCATGTACAGCATTTGAATATCGCATGTACCCCACAGAGAGCTTGTGTTTTCGCAGTGCAGTCTGTTTGTTAGCAGACCCCCTTTGGAGCCTGGGTCACTGTGTTCTATTACTGCGCAGTATGCATGAAACCAAACAAACACCCTGGCAATAGGCAAAGCAAACAGTAGCTCAGCACCCTGCTGCCATTTAAATCACAGCATGGGGTGTGTGCTGTGTGCGTGTGTGTATGTTTGGAGGGATTGGGATACTGGAGGTTAGCACACATTAATTCCAGTAACTTGATGAAGCTGGGAAACGTGTGTTTTGTGTATCACAGGTGAGCAAGTGCACGGATATGAGGGAAAATTGCGTTCGTGACTTTATGAGCACGTTCGATGTTATGAGTGTGTGTTTTCATATTTGTACACTTTGCAGTTGTGCTGCAGCCAATGATTCATTGTCCTTCTGCAGCCGACTAGATCAGACTCTGTCCGCCAGCTCCGTTGTGTCCCGATAACACCCTTGTCTCCTGCTGATAATTATCTGCACGGCTGCTCTCCTCTACTCTGCTCCCCTCGCGTCTGAATAGGAAAGACAAAGAGCAAGTTTGTAAAAGAGCCTGAAAACTTGGTTAGGGAGTAAAGGAGGGGGGCGGGGAGAGAGAGAGCGACAGTCAGCGGTCCGGGGTGGGGGTCCAGGGGAGGGGCAGGCGGTGGAGCAGACAGACGAAAGTAGAGGAAGGAGAAATGATGATGATGAGTGTGGATAGGCAGGGAGAATTGAATCTTTTAATCTCCCAAAGTGGGAAGAAAGCGACCTGAGGCATTTGTGATTGGATTTCCTTTAAGTCCACAAGTAGGTCAATAGAGCTAGCATTGCTCATTAGCAAAGAGGGGTAGGGAGGAGAGCGAGGAAAAAGTTTTGTGTCGATACAGTGAGCATCATTCATTTGCCCTTTCCTCAGAAAAGGGAGGAGGAGGGGGAGGAGCGGAGAGAGTCTTATGGGAAGTTTTGCTGTGTGGCTTTCTGTCTGAAAAGGGTGGAGGAGAGCAGGCCACAAATATAATGAAGTAGAGAGGACTTGCAAAAGGGCATACACACTAAATATCAATCACGAGGTTTGTAGAGGAAATAGAGATTTCTCACTGTTGAGACCGAGGGGCCTTATTAGCCAAATGAAAATGATCTGAGGTCACATCCAGCCAAGCAGAAAATAAATATATAAAAGCAAGTCAGCATGCGTATAAAGCCTCATATTTATCAACCCTTAAAACGACTACCACCTACATCGGGGTGGGAATGAAAGCATTAGCCACTGGTTTTGGCATTTGGCTGAATAATAAACAAGTACTAAAAGCTTGGGATAATTCTTCCAGCCTAGATTTCTTTCTGCACAATTAGATCGTGCTCTTAAAGCACAATTAGCAATATGGTGCCAAAGGCGACTGGAGAGAGGGAGGAACGAGGTGGCAGAGCTGCAGGAAGCAATAAAAAAGAAACAAAAAGGTTAAGTTGAGTGGAGCACCGTTTGTATGGAAATGTCAGGGTGTTTTTAAAACATTTGTTGTGCCTGGCTGGGTGTTGCTTTCCAAATTGCAAGGGCTTTATCAGAATGTCATTCTAATATCTGTTTGCGATAGTTTAGTACGATGGTAAAAAAAATAATACTCAGTCTTAATTACAGCACACTTACAATTAAAAGTGCACCTCACAATAAAAACATAGCTGTCACAAAGGAATGACTAAAGCTGCAAGACTGGCAAATCCAATGTCAACCCGACAACCTTTGGTTCATTATAGGGAGTAGGGCTATAGACTGCCATGTCACGCTGCATTCTGGGTATTTCATGGGCTAATCTGGCATTGTTGCTGGCTACTTGCCGCGAGTTAGATGAGGTGATCTCATCTAACTCGCTCTTGTGTTGATCCATTAAAGCTGAAGTTGGTAGCTTTGAGCAAATATGATGAAGTTATTTTTATAAAACGATCACTATATCCTGACAGTAGTGCATGGGACAGGTAATCTGAAAAAAAAAAATCATGTTCTTCTGTGTCCTCCTGTGCTCTTAATGGCATTTGCAAGATTTCACAGTGCCATAGGAAAATAACCAATCAGCATACTTGCCCTCCTGATTTTCCTGGAAAACTCTTGTTTTTTATTGCCCTCTTCAGGGTCACAATTCTCACACATTCCCCCCCGATTTATTGCAATTTTTCACACTTTTTTTTGTTATTTCAACCTGTTTCTGGCACTTTACAGCATGTATAAGCCATAAACCTTACTGTTCCCACCCAGGCGGCAATAGAGCTACACCTTAATGTCTTTTCCTGGCGGAGGAGAGCTGTTGGCGGTGTTGCTCGCTGCACATCAGAGCATCACAGCAAAGCTGTAGTCGCGTTGCGCTAGCCATTAGAAATAACGGGTTTCAGAGCGCAGCGGTGACGTTATCACATTGTGACTTTCTCATTTTACAGCTAAACAGTACACTAAAACAAGTTTAGTGCATTGCAGTAAGAGAATCTTGATTCATGTTTGATCAGCGCTGCCTAGTTTGAAAGTTTGATCGGAGTTCACGAGTTTCGCGAGCAGTGCTTAGAGACTGCTCGGCTCCAGCTTGGCTCTGATTGGTTGGTTTTGTTCGGGCACGGTAGAATCTAGCAAATGCCATTAGGACCACTAGGAGGAAGCAGAAGAACATACGGTATATTTCTCACAGATTATCCATCTCATGTATTGCTGTCAGGATATAGTGACTGTTGTAACTTTTAGTCATATTTGCTCAATGTTACTGACTGCAGCTTTAAGTATGAAGCCAGGGCCAAGCACGCTTTCATCTTGTCTGTGCACACCTACACAAGCATGCTGTATAGGCTGCAGGTACAGCTTCTGAATATCACATGCACCCCACAGAGAGCCTGTGTTTCCGCAGTGCAGTCTGTTTGTTAGCAGACCCCCTTCGGAGCCTGGGCCACCATGTTCTATTACTGCGCAGTATGCATGAAACCAAACAAACACCCTGGAAATCCTTTAAGTATGAAGCCAGGGCCAGCAGGCAATTAGCTTAGCTTAGTATGTAAACTGACAGTAGGGGAAAACAGGTAGCCTGACTCTGTCTAAAGGTCAAAATAATACCAACGCCCACCAGCACCACTGCATTTTACCAATAAATTATTATATTATATGAAATTGTTTCAGCAATAGCTCCCCGTAAAAAAACACAACTTGTCGTTTTTACATCTCTGTTTGTGTATGGATTACAATAAACAAACCAGATGTAGCGTGTTAATTAGTGAGTTAACACAATAATAACACGCTAATGCAAATTCGTTTTAACGCCACTAATTTCTTTAATGCATTAACGCAACTGATCTTTCAGAGGTAGTTTTAAAGTTAGTGAAGGTAGTGGCATCATAAGAAGCTAGAAAACCTGAGGAATCCATTGGTACCAGGGCTAAATAACGCTACAAAGTTTAGTGAGAAAACATTGTCATGGCCATTTTCAAAGGGGTTGCTTGACCTGAAAATGGGTTCTATGGGTACCCACGAGTCTCCCCTTTACAGACATGCCCACTTTATGATAATCACATGCAGTTTGGGGCAAGTCATAGTCAAGTGCAGTACCTGTGAGGGTTTCTGGACAATATTTGTCATTTGTTTTGTGTTGTTAATATAGCTCCAATAATAAATATATACATACATTTGCATAAAGCAAGCACATTTGCCCACTCCCATGTTATAAGAGTATTAAATATCTAACAAATCTCCCTTTAAGGTACATTTTGAACAGATAAAAAATATGCGATTAATCATGGACAATCATGTGATTAATCACAATTAAATATTTTAATCGATATTAAGTCTTTAGGCTAAGTTAAGTTAATCGCCTGCTGGCTCAAGCTTCGTAATTCATGTTCATGGTATCATCTAACTCTTGGTAAATAAGTGTATTTCCCAAAGTGTCAAATCAAAATATGGTCAGGCTATATAGATTGGATAATACAGGTGCCCCTTTCGGGTATATGTCACGCAGTAGATATTTGACTGAAAAGTGTCCATGTGAATGACCACAAGAGGAAGTAACATACAGTATATGGACAAACTGATAAGGGATACAATGGATGTTTTTGTGAAACCGATGTTAGCAGGGCTAGTAACAGTAGTGGGGGAAACTTCATGTTTTAGGTTTAATGCCAAATTTACTAAAAGACAATTTAGATGTGGGTTTCATAAGGTAGAGTACCAACACTTTCTTTGAAACAGGCTTATATTAGAGACAGGCCTTTATTTATAATTTCCCCTGTTCCCCAGTAAACGCAAACTCAAAACCTCCACGTTTTACCTGTTGTCTTGATAAATTCGAACAACGTTAAGCTACCATCAATGAAACAACACTTTTCAAGCCTTCCCTTTATATGTACGCTTTTATCGTGAAAAGACATCTGGAAGTCATGAGTTTAGATGACAGTAGTCTAACAGTGATCAGGAGTTTTGCAAAGAAGAAATTAAATGATAATGAAAACATTATTTCTATTAAAGTCCAAATGAAATCACAATTATTCATTCCTATTTGTTGTTTAAAATTATGTTAACAAGTTTCTTAAATGTATTGTTAATGTTTTTTTTATTATTAAAAGAAGGTTTCAGAAATATCAGACATGTTGCTTTTCATCTCAGCCGGCTGGAGGGGTGTGCCGTTGTCTGTGCCCAAACACACCACCCACATTCAAAATGAATGGGAGAACCTGCATTTTCACCTCACTGTAAATTAGCACAGGACTGTGCGGTGGTGGTCAATTTTTTTTCCTAGGATGTCATGACCCGCCTTACTCTGCCTCAGCGGCGGCCGACCATCGGCTTGGTGAGCCAGGGCCTTAAGGGTAAGAATATCAGGGTAAGCCATTCAGAGGTAGAGTAGGGTGAATCAGAGGCAGAGTTGGGTGGGCCATGCCTTTGCCATCCTAAAAAAAAAAAGTTTGCGCTCTGGTGTGTCACTTAAATGACCCATGTGAGTGACACTCCCGGTGGTGGCCAAATTTGTTTTCGAAGGACGGCGAAGTCATGACCCACCCTACACTGCCTTTGATTGGCTAGTGCTTGTTGCCTACATTGGTTGGGTTGATTAGGTTTAGGCAAGGGGAGTGAGATTTGTTAGGGTTAAGGCCCAAACACACCAAACCATCATCACAGAACTAGTGACGATAAAATGAAGGTTGACTGTTGAGTCACCTCACGTCGCCTGTGTCTTGGCCAAAAAGTTGCACTCAGACACAGCGCAATGTCTACAGCCAACGGCCAAGAACGTACGTTCTGCACCTGCAAGAGATAAAATAACTCTCCATACCAGCAGTCGGCGGTAGTCTGTATTTGTCATTCAAAAAGGGAAACTGGAAGACTGAGTATGAGATGAAGATGAAAAATGAGAAGAGCCTTCTGTGTGCGCCTTGTTGACTTTACTTGTTTGCTTGCTTCCCTCACTTCCGTTTCTCTTCTCGTGCACTGATTCGCCAATCGGAGTGACTTCTTTCATCGACAAGCTCCGCTGGCGATTCAACATGTTTTTGCCAAAAAAAATTCTAACACGGACAGAGAAGGGTGGATGTGGGGACGCTGTGGTGTGGGACTGTCACTTAAATGGTCCATTTGAATGACACTCATTTGATTGACCAACTTCATTTGAATGACAGTGTTGTAACACAACTTTTCGCCACAAGCCACTGCTTTTTTCTTTTCTTTTTTTTTGGACATCCCTTGCGGTCCCCACTACTAACATTCAAATGAATGGGAGGACTGGCGTTTTTTTTTATTTGGTGTGAATGCAACTTAAGGACCGAGAGACAAAGTAAACAAACTTGTGCTTTAGATACATGTCGTGGGCAGGCAGCGTGTTTTTAATAGTATTGAAGAGTAAGGACCGCACCACCATCTAACCAGACCCAAGTGACTTTTGCAGGTGCGTTTACATGCTGTTTAATGCGAAGCTTAATTAGCTTTCTAGTCTGCAAACTGACGTTAGCAGTTCCCCGGTGAATGTTTGTTTGGTGGCTCGTTCGACAAGCTAAGCTGCAGGACAAGACGAGTGTTCATGTTTGTAAGTTAGATAAGAAAGAGACTTTAACAGGAAAGCTAATGTGGGTTGTTGTTCAGAGTCTGTGGCTCTTGTGTTGTGTAGCAGGCAGATGTCTGGCTCAGTGTGACCGTCTGCTCTGCCTAAGATAGAACACTGAAGTTACGGCTTTATGCAAGATTTGATTAGCTGTATCAAAATAAGGTCTCCATAGATGCAGACCGTTTACCCGAATGGTATTTCGTCAAATTAATACAAAACTACAGAGCGCTATCATGTAACAAATTGCAAATTTCCCCACTGTGGGACTAATAAAGTAAAATCTTATCTTAAACCAAAATACATAAAATATAAATTTCAACCTTTAGGTTTCAGATTGTTTTGCAAATTTTACAGAATTTACCGTGTGAGGTAATTCCATCCCTCTCCATGTGTTTTTATGTACGAGGCATTATGTTTTCGGGTTGTCCATCCGCCCCATTCTCGTGAAAATCATATCTCAGGAACACTGAGCAAATTTCTCCAAATTTAGCATAGACATCCACTTGTATTCAAGGATGAAGTTATATAATTTGGTGGTCAAAGCTCAAGGTCATTGTGACCTCATGAAACACATTTCATACACAATTTATTTCCAAATTTCACACAAATGATGAAGTTATGACATTTTATATACAAAAGGTCAAAGGTCAATTTCACTGTGATATCATAATGTTCTGCAAAAACACTTTTCAACACCATACCTCAGGAACAAAAGGGGAGATTGTGACCATTTCACATTTGGTCGAATATAATTAGTGACACTAATCTTGGGTGCCAACCTTGAAACTTCCAATGTATTACTTAGTTTTTACGTGTACTTGGTTAGGTTTAGTCAACAAAAGCACTCGGTAAGCTTTAGGCAACAAAATAACTTGGTTAGTTACAAATAAGTTTAGGTAAAAAAAAAATACTTGGTTTGGCTTAGGAAAAAAATTGTGGTTTGGGTTAAAATAAGTATTGTTATGTAACATGGGCTCTGAAATTGATTAATATTGAACATGTCACATGTCTAAATTACACCAATTTCGACACTGCATGTCATTGGGTCCCCAGCAATACATCTGCCAAGTGTGAAGTAGATCGGATGAATGGTTCTCAAGATATGCTAAGGACACACACACATACCCACATACAGAGAGACAGATTCCTTGCTTTATAGCTGCTGCAGCGCCACCTGTTTGACAAATTGCACCAAATCTGTCATGGTCACTCAGACATCATATCTACACATGTCCACCAAATGTGGATGCAGTAGCACAAAGTGTTCAGGAGATATGCCAATTTTTTTGTAATATAAACCCCGCCCACAGCATTTGAGCAAACTTTGAAATATAGCAATTCAAAGTAGCAGAAAAGCTAGACACAAAAGGACTTGGCTTATATGGATAGATTAGTGTGCACCCACAGAATCCAGGAAAAGTTTGTTGTATTTTGTTTTTGAGACTTACGGTTCAAACGTTACAGGCTAAAATGTAAAGTTTGTTGTTATAGCGCCACCATCTGGCTAAATTGCATCACATTCGACACTACACCTCACTCGACATCAATTGGAAATCAATTAACAACACAAAACAATGACAAATATTGTCCAGAAACCATCACGGGTACTGCATTCAGCATAAAAAATGTGCTCAAATCATAACATGGCAAACTGCAGCCCAACAGGCAACAACAGCTGTCAGTGTGTCAGTGTGCTGACTTGACTATATCTTGCCCAAAACTGCATGTGATTATCATAAAGTGAGCATGTCGGTAAAGGGGAGACTTGTGGGTACCCATTGAACCCGTTTGCATTCACATATCTTGAAGTCAGAAGTTAAGGGACCCCTTTGAAAATGGCTGTGCCAGTTTTTCCTCACCAAAATTTAGCGTAACTTTGTAACGTTATTTAGCCTCCTTGGCGAAAAGCTAGTCAAGCTACCAGTCTAGGTACCAATTAATTCCTTAAGTCTTCTAGTTTCATATGATGTCAATATCTTCACTCTAATTTTAAAACTGAGCCTGCTACAACCTCCAGAAGATTGATTGCGCTAATGCGTTAAAGAAATTAGTGGCGTTGAAACGATTTTGCGTTAACGCGTTATTATCGCATTGACAGCCCTAAAATATATGCACATATTTGCATAAAGCAAGCATATTTGCCCACAGTATTAAATACTTGACAAATCTCCCTTTAAGGTACATTTTGAACAGATACAAAATGTGATTAATTTGTGATTAATCACGATTTAACTATTTCAATCGATTGACAACCCACAGAGTATAGTGTATAGGCCAATCAAGCACATACTACACATCTTGCACAAACTTTTAAAAATAAATATTCATGAACCTGCCTGTGAATGTGCACGTGCATGCACACGCACATAATGTACAAGGAGCTGATGCTGATGAAGCAGTGGCAGCCTTTGGGCTGAGGCAGATGATGGATGGAAGGGAGTTGATGATTGTGTTGGGTGGCTGCTCACTCCCCTTCATTCTCCCTCTCACCCCTCCCCATCTCTCTCTCTCTCTCTCTCTCTCTCTCTCTCACTCTCTCTCTCTCTCTCTTTGTCTCTCTCTCACTCCTTCCTCTCGTCACATCTGTGTCCAAGTCTCCCCCCTTTTTCTCCGGTGATGAGTGACGGAGGGAGGATCTATCCTGCCTCCGCTCTTCCTCCCTGCCATTCAGGGTGTCAGCATCACCTACATCCTCCACTGTTTTGGACCCTATGCAATTTATAGAAGCACTGTGAGGGCAGATTAGGGTGAGGGAGGAGGACATGGAGGGACATAGGTAAAGAGGGAAAGAGAAAGATGGTGGGATGGATGGAGAGGGATGAAGACAGAGGGGAGGAGGAGGAAACCAGAGACAGCTAAAGACACTGAAGTTTTTGTCTGACATCCATACTTATACCCCGAATTCTCCAACTTATTATTCTCCAGCTGATCTCTAAAGCCACAATTTGAACCTACAAAAAGTTCATCACGAGCACAAACCGAAGCGCAGCCTCATGGGAGACTTTGTGTCAAAGAACACTGACGTTGCGGTCGCACCAGAAAGTGACAACCGATTAAACTGTGTGAGATGCTTATTAGGATTAGCACAGAGCAATTAAATGTTAATGATATAATGAATAATGAGCCCCCACTCGTTCTCATTAGCAAACAGTTGTTAATTGTATACAAGGCCACTACCGACTGAAGCAGGGAGGGGATGAGAGAGAGAGAAGGGAGGAAGGGAAATTGGAAAAAAGGAAAGAGAGATCAAGAGCAAAAAGAAAAAAAAGGGGGAGGAATGGAGCGCACAATAGGTGTAATATCACTGCTTAATTGTGATTTTTGGATTAGAACACATGATGGACACCTCAATCTGAGTCCAAAGTCAAACAGACCTGCCTCAATGTACCGCCTGACATTTTGTATAGACCCAGGAGCGGGTTGTAGAGCTCTGCAGCTGCTCGGGGAGCACAAAACCTCTCTCATTTCCTGAAAACGCCCAGAAATCTGAGACAGCACCGATAACAAAAGTAGTCTTCTCAAAAACAGGATTTTAATAGAGGGTTGGGGCCTGTTTCTTAGAAGCATGTACTCTTTTTTTTTGTGAATAACACATTTACTTTTTTTTTCATTTTGGTAGTCCTGAGGAAGCGGTTTCTCCGGTATAACCAGAGCGCCCCCATGAGGCGGCGAGCCGGACTTGCTGACTGTCCAGAGGGATGAGCATCACTTCGGGGACCTGGCGGCAGTGCACTGGAGTAGATTAAGAGGGAAAATTATTTATAAATTTGCCTTCAATTA
>CAKAOI010047386.1:26464-73530 GCA_916701655.1 Sebastiscus albofasciatus
TCAATTTTTGTTGACAAGGTTTGCTCCGAATGACACACACACACACACACACACACACACACATGGCTCAATCAACACACAGTGGTGAAGGCTGGTGGCCTCACACACATTTCAATGGAGCAACACTGACCCCTACTGAATGCAGCCATTTTTCAAATGCATCAGTATCAGTATGATGCTGCTAATCACAGCACTTCATATGAAGCCTGTGAACGCCTCGACTCAAGGGATAATAGGTTTTCAACGACACATTTGAATGCACAGAATTCATTAATATGGAGGGAGTATCTTCAGTTTCTCAATTTGTATCTAATCGGGTTGACAGGTGATGTTATATTCATACAAGCACGTCCGGCTCTAGCCCTTTTGGTGCCCTTGGTGAAATTCGGATTTGGAGCCCCCCCTACCCTCCGTGCTGCTCTAGGGTTAGAGTTAGGGTTCAACACCCCAGAACCCTATCTCTATAGCCCCATAAACCGCAACACACATCAGAGATCACAATGGTTTTAAGACAAAAACTAAGATTTTTATTTTCATGAATAACTGTATTTATTATAATGTGAATAAACAAATGCTCTCTGATATTGTTGGCTTAGGAGTGTTTAGTCAGTCCCACTACAATTTACCCTTTCATTATGAAATTAGTATAGTGAGTGTTACAGGGGTGAAAACTGTATTTCTTTATTTTTTTATTTGTTAATTTGTTACCTCAATGCAGAAAATGAGGAAGGGCACCCACTGGTTTATTTTTTATTTATTTATTTATTGATTGATTGATTGATTTATTGATTGATTGAGGGAAACCAGTGCCCCCCAGAAGGTGGCGCCCTATGCGACCGCCTATACAGCCTATGCCCTTAGCCAGCCCTGCTTGCAAGTGTATCACTAAGACTCAACAATAGCAATTAGAGAGCTTTAATGAACAACTGTGAATGAAGATCCTCTTTGAAGATCGCTCCTTCTCTTTTGTTTTCCTCTCATTCTCTAACAGCAACCTGTTAAACACCACGTTTTGGTTTCAGTGCTATAAACTTTTAATGACCCCCGTCCCTGGGCATTCTCTTCAAAAGTAATGATTGTTCAGGAGTGTGAGCTGGTGTGTTTCTCACACAGCGCTCAAGGAGCACTGACGACATTTTCAAATGGCAGTTTGGGGATTCGGTGGCAATCTCTCGGCTGATTGAACCTCTAATGTCAGTCTGTTTTTTGATTTGTGGCGCGGTGTGTGCGTGAAGCCCGAGTTGGACAGGAAAGACGGGTTTGCTGGAATACCAATAAAAATGAAGAGCGGATGGGGTCGACCCTACTTCAAATCTTTCACTTTCATTAATAAACACCTGATCGTGTGTCATCTTTTCCGTCTTTACCACAAGGATTGATGTGCTTTGCTGATTTCATTGATGCTCAATTCTTGCATCATTTTAGGAGAATACTAATAATGTAGAGAGGTGGGTTCCTTTTTCAGCCCTAAGTAAGGCCTGCAGCTCTTCTCTCAGGCTGCATAACGCTTACTTTGCCAACACATTCTCACTTCCAACTCGTCAAATACCGCTGCTTGGTCAGTGCCCCTCGGTCTCAGAGACCAATGCACGGGTTAACCCTCTTGTGTTACTTTTGGACGGACCGGGGACAGCATGTCAATATACGCTCATTACATGCATAGCGTCCTTTCAAAATAAACTTCCCTTTTCACAGGAATTTAGGTTTAGGCAACACAACCACTTAGGTAGGGTTAGGAAACGGTCATGGTTGACGTTAACTTCACTGACTAGCAACTCACAAAGCTGACGATACTAACGATCAAGTGACTAACAACTCACATGACTCACGGGACTGACGATACCGACAAGTCACGTGACTAGAGACTGGCGTGACAAAATAAGTCAATGTTACTTTTAGTTTCACACGGGACATGAACACCGATCTCCTGGTTAAAAGTCTTGTGTTTGTTTGATCCATCCACCACCCTTCCGATCGCATAATACCATGTCACTTGCTCTGACCGTCGAATAACGCTGCGGGTGGGTTTACATTGGAGTTAGTTGAAAGCCCGGTTCATCACATACTGTTGCTAAGGGGTGCCTCCGTGCATCAGTTTCCAATGCCAAGGGGCACTCTCCAAACGACGGTATTTAATGAGTTTGGAGTGAGAATGGGTTGACCTTGCACAGCAGCTGGATTCTCACGATGTCAAGAGATCCCACGAGAATCATTGGATCACATATCACACAAAAATCCATCTTGTCAGGCTTCAAGTAATGCATTTGTGTCCGGCAAGCCAGATCACGGACCAATCAGCATCCTGTGAGTAGCTACGGGCAGCTACGGGCGTGGCTTAGGTGTGTGAGGCGACACGGAGAGGCGGTTCGTTCTAAGCAGCAATGGCGAGGTTAGCGAAGATGCTGCAATAGCATCAATTACTGTATATCAGAACTTATTTCTTCATTGAAAGAAGATCAAAGAACGGCACTGAAGGCTTTTCTCGATGGAAAAGATGTTTTTGCTCTTCTCCCGACTGGCTTCGGCGATAGTTTGATTGACAGATGACTCATCCAATCAACTCCCAAGTATTTTTTGAAAGTACCTGCCCTTTTCCAAACAGTTTCCAATGACGGCTTCTCAGATGGTTCTGTGTAATAAACCATCTGGCGGGTCAGGTTAGCGTCAGGCTCCAACAACCTCAATTGAGAAGATGGGACAGAATGTATATAGCCTGATGGTTCGTGTCCACAGGGGCGATTTTTTTATCACGAGGGATCGCCTCGCTTCCCAGAATTGGATGCTTGATGGGCTGCCACGAGACACAAGGCACTCGACACCTGATTTGACGAACACTTTCCCTCGTGGGCTGCTGCTCCCAACTTTCAAACCGGAACCAACATGGCGGCTGGTTTGAAAACTTTCTTCTCTTATATCACAAAAATAGTTAACTGGAATGTGTTTCTGAAAACATTTTTATGTGAGAAATAAGCCATGCATTTGCTGAATCTGTCTTTATTTTAGATCCACAACAATTAGTTTAAAAGTTTAGGGAGCTTCCAGAGGTGGTGAGTCACGCCGAATGCCCCTGA
Organism: Sebastiscus albofasciatus; assembly: GCA_916701655.1. NCBI lineage: Eukaryota > Metazoa > Chordata > Actinopteri > Perciformes > Sebastidae > Sebastiscus > Sebastiscus albofasciatus. The sequence goes on from CAKAOI010047386.1 coordinate 29,536, forward strand.
TTTGCATAAAGTGACCTAGACCTCAACTTTATGCAAATGAGGAGTGGCCAACGTGACGGTCCGTTTCTCAAATTGTGCCTCCATGCTACCAGAATGCATTGCATGGCTGCTTACATAGACGATGAATGGGACGCGTGGAAAGGACGGAGGCTGTGGACATGTCCCATCTGTCTGTAAATCACTCGGCTTCTGCTGGTTAAGTTTATTGCTCTGAGTAATAACTGAAGGCGACTCAGATGAATGTATCAACATTTTTGTCAGCTCCTCTCTGCTCTTAAGGATTTTGGCAGTTGGAAAGTAATAAGACAATGTTTAGAGAGATTTTAGTTAGAAAATCAACCTGAAGTAATAAAAGTGAGGGGGATATTTCTCTAGCACTCGGTTTGTCATGGTCCGGCTGTGCCTCTCCCTCCTTCCTTGTGTTTTCTGTTTGGTCCCGTTTGTTCTCTCTCTTTCTGTCAGTGTGTGTGTGTGTGTGTGTGTGTGTGTGTGTGTGCGCGGGCGTGGCACTCCATTTCCCTCCTGCTGCCAATCAACCTGTACACCTGTGACCCATCCATTCATCAAGCTCCTGCAGTATATATTATAAAACCCTGGCTCTACACTCCAGTCTTCACCAGGTCGTTCAGTTCGCCAACGTGATGCTAACGCTACGGCCAGTCTATAGTTTCAGTCAGTTTCAATCCTTGTGTTTGCCTGAAATCTGAATAATTTTGTATTTACCTGTTCCTCTGGTCCATTCTCCCCCTGTTGTCTCTGCCTGCCTCGCCCAGCGCCTCGCCAGTCTGCTTCCCAGCTGACAGCTCAGCTCAGGCACCGCAATCCCCGGATCATCTCTCACCACACACTTCTCAAATAAATCTGCTTGTGAACTTTTGAAAACCTCTGTCTGAGTTCTACTTTTGGGTCCAAATCCACTCTACACAATACAGTTGAAGTACGTTAGGCCCAAACAATTCCCAGGGTGCATAGTGGTTTTCAGAACCAAACATTTTGAGGTGGTGTCCTTCCAGGAAACCTGTTGTGTTTTCATAAGTAAACCTCACCGGACATCGCTACTGTTATGTAGAGATGAATGTCTACCACTCTGCAGACGCTTGTAATTAAAAAAACTGTGTAGTCACTCATAAAAAAGCAGATTTGTATTATTAGTGCCCAAAGAAAAGAAGAAAAGCAATTGCAAAAAAATCATGTTTCTGGGTAGGATTGTTAAAAAGGTTGAATAAATAAATTAAATAATAAAACAATCACTGAACTACCAAAGGAGAAAAAAGACAATAATTAAATCCATTCTCTATAAGTGTAAATATATTTAAAAATCACTATGTGCTTTGTAAATGCAGACACACAAGTGGCATTTTCAGCTTCTTGACAAGGAGACAGAAAGTAGTTAAACAGAATAATAAAACCGCTGCATGATGGCAGTGGCGACAGGAGCCGCTGTCTTTGGGGAGTGTGGGTGGGTATGTGCCTACAGCTAAACGAGAGGAAATGACAAGTCAGAGTGGCATTTTTCAATGTTCCGGATCCTCGTAGTGCTGCTGCTACCAGCTCAACATGAGTAATCCTATGCTTGGCTGAAAATGTTTCACCGCAGGAAGTGTGTGCGCTCAACTCAATGACAATAAATGTATTGATCAACATGTTGAGCCCTCCCACGCTATGCGTCGAGCAATAATTGCTCACACCGAGGATTTCCAGAACAACGGCGTGATGTGGGTGGATGACAGGGGAAGGAGAGGGTCAAAGAGGAGAGAGTGAGAAAACGGGTCGTATGAAATGAGCGAGGTGGGAAGGAGGGCATAAATGAAGACAAAGAGAGAAAAACAAGAAAGATCAAGGGATGAAATACAAATGGTGGACAACATGATGAAAACGCAACAGACTCAAGGATTACAAAGACAGTGACACAGCCAACTTATATTAGGTTGAACTCCAATGACTATTGACGGACAATCACTGTCTGGACCAAAGCAACATGAGCAAAAGAGCAAAAGTGCATGGGTGATGCTCAAACTGTCGTGAATTGATTAGTGAAACTGTGGAGTTACGAACTGTCTTGACTTTTCACAAATAGGCCTACTGTGTCCATGACAACATGAAAAAATTGTATCAGCAAAGAGTAACAATGGTCAGTCACAAAATAACAGCCTTGTGACCACAAAATCACAACCTCTCCAGCAGTACTGTACATAAAGAACTTTCAAAAGTGGCAATTTATGGCGGCGCTGGGAGCGGAAAACTACTTGTATCCAAGCCTAATGCACAAAGACGATTCATTTGAAGTAAGAGAAAAATATATGATGGCTTTATACAAAACAAAATTAAAGGATGGCTGGGGTCGGATGTGTAGTAGTACAGCCTTTGTGGGATTCAACAAGACCTCTTGCGACCGTGGTGTAGTTTGTTTATTCTAACGTTATCTTTTTACTTCTGGGCATTGCTTTCACACAGAGCTTATTTTCTGCAATAATCCAAAATCCAATGGAAAAAATCCCATTGGCAACCAGCCACCGTCTGATTTCCGTTGCTCCTAAAGCAGTGTTATTATGGTAAAGGATGGCCTCTGAGCGAGGCAAACAGCGTTACCATGGTTTTGCACTCTGCGGCTCACATTACAGCAGTCTCAGAAAGGTAGGATCGGGTGGAGGGGTACTCAATTGGTTGCAATCTGCAACCACACCACTAGATGCTGCCAAATCCAACACACTGTACCTTTAAGCTCATTCAGTCCAACTGAAGACATACATCTTTAAAAACAAGTCACAAATATATAGTTTAATTTCTAAAAAAAAAAAAAAAAAGAAGAAGCCAGGTGACATTCTAGCGTTTTTTGGTTAGTTTCTATGCATGTGTGCAAATAATCTAAGATGTCCTGTGTTGTCCGCTGTGTATATAACAGGGTGAATACATAATGCAGAGAGGTGATTGGACAGTTTGGGAGTTTTTCGCTCCAGGGCCCCCATAATACATCAAACTTGCCATGTACCTTTATAATATCTCAACACTCATATACAATTGTCGGATTATACATTCTACTTTATACTTTATCATATCGCCAAAACATATTCAAGGACAAAATGGAATCAGATCACTGAGAGAAAACACTGCAGGCCTTCAGATTCATTTCAAAGGCCTTGTTAACAAGGATCTGGCCTGACCCTGTGCTGCTCTGGTCCATGCCAAAAGGTACTTAAGGGAAAAGTGTATAATAAATCAGACATGTAAGGCATTTAAATTTGCTGGTACAGTTCATTCTTAGCCATTATGTGAGCAGATTATGAATATTTAGGCTTTAAGGTGGAAAAGTATTTTTTTTTCAGTTACTTTGTCTGTCCACTGTAGGTGCACTTACACGCACAGCAAGACAGGTTATGTGATTTCAGAAGCTTCTGCCAGACTTGAAGGACAAACAAGCGTCAAACTGTGAGACTGGCAGGGGAAAGAGTCCAGCACAGCTATTATTACACACACACACACACACACGCACAGCGATGAAAGCCGTGCATGGCTGTCCATTGACAATGACAGTGCGAACCCCACTGGTAAGCTTGACTCTTGTTCTCTCCATCCCCCCCTACCCTCTCTCTGTACACACACACACACACGTGAAATAAATTCATTTTTCAGAAATAACTCCCAATGTCAAGTGGCTGCTCTCAATCTCATTCACTGAGTACAGAAGAGGAGTGCTTATTTGTGTCAAGGGAACGCATTCACAATGTATTTTATCTTACCACCAGGAGTTCTCCTGAATGCCACTAAATGTTATTAGCTGAGAGTTCCCTCTTCAAACCTATACAGCAGCATTGACCAAAGAATGAAGAGAACACTAAAGCTAAAAGGATGAGTTGACCTTGTGGCTAACAACGAACGGTTCAAGACCTTGCAAACAAGGCAATCTCTTGTTCAAGGAACGTGGGGTCATATACACAAAAGCTTCCTTGTATTGCTTGGAATACTGACATGATAATAATTAAAGGTAATATGCAGGGATTATAGTCTGTCATCACTTATGACCCACAAGCAGTGTGTGGTGGTTTGTGTATCTGCACAGATCCTGCCCTCTGCCTGTATTTTCTCTTTTCTTATTATTTTGTTGTGATCGTGATGTTTCTGGGCTTCAGCTATGGAGCTTTTTTCCCTATCTTTATTCAAGAGCTTGGTCTTTCAATTGGAGAGCATGACTTGTTGATTTTGCAATGCTTTCCCTCAAAACCCTGTCCTTGCACTCAAAAGCCCTTGCTTGCACTTAGATTTGACCCTGCTTCTGCTCAAATGTATTGCTTACACAGATTTCTTGCGCTCCAGCTTCAGTCCTTCTCCTCACACTCGGGCTGCTTTTGTGTGCTCGTGAAACGTCTGGTCTCAGATTTGTGCTCTGCTCTTGGATTTTGTTTGTGTAATAACCCTGTCAAAAATCTCCAACCAATGAGAATACCAGGCGTAGTGTTGACCAATGAAATGATCCCTGCCTCATTGCAGGTGTGTTTCACAAGTACAAAGAAGCAGCCTGAGTGTGAGGAGAAAGGCTGAAGCTGGAGCGCAGGAAATCTGTGTAAGCAACAATATATCTGAGTGCAAGCACATCATTTTAGCAGAAGTAGAGCAAATCCAAGCGGAAGCAGGGGCTAGTTGAGTGTGAAGACAGGGTTTTTAGGGAAAACATTACAAAATCTGAATGTGAAATCAATAAGTCATGCTCTCAAATTGAAAGACTATGCTCTCAAATTGACACATGTTCTATTACACAGATTCGTTATGGTTGTGGAAAGTTAAAGTTACATCTCGTCTTTCGTACAATTCCTGAGCCTCCGGCTACGCGACTACTTCACTCAGAGCAGCTGTTAATCACAGCTGTCAATCATTACCTCTCACCCACTTTTTATGGCATCAAAAAAACAAACTTATCAGACAAATGAACACTTGAACCTAAAATGATAGAAACCATTTTTGGGAAAAATTAATTTGACGTGTACTTTGAATTTTTACTTTGGCCCATGTCCCATGACCTATACTGCAGCCAGCCACCAGGAGGCGAACAAGATGTTTTGGCTTCACTTTTGAGGAGCTGTTATGTCGTCCATCTTTATATCAGTGGACAACTTCGGGGTGTGAAAAGTGAAGCCAAAACTTAAGTGCTTATAGCCAGCAGGGGGCAAATCCTTGTTGCAAAAAGAAGTCTGATTGTGCACAAATCTATGAGAAAATTAGCCTACTTCTCACTTGATTTATTACAGTAAACACTGTAAACATGAGTTTATGGTCTAAATCGCTAGTTTCGAGTCTTTTTCAATACAGCATGATGTTCATTTAGTAAATTATGGTCCCATTTAGAGTCAAATAGACCATAAAGCAGGGTATGCTTTAGGGCGTGGTTACCTTGTGATTGACAGGTCGCCACCACGGCGTTGTCTGATCTGGGAGTTGTCTGTGTAAACTTTTTTGGTTGCCTAAAAACGTCTTATTCAGTGTTTGGTTGTATTTAGCTCCACCCTCTAGCTTATTTCTGGTTGCAAATAACCAAGATGGCGATGGCCAAAATGCCAAGCTCGAGGCTTCATAATGGCAGTCCACAAACCAATGGGCGACGTCATAGTGACGACACCCACTTCTTACATACAGTCTACGAGAGAGATACAGTAAGGTGATCTAGTGTTAAGTGCTACAGAGCAGGTCAAGAAGGGGAAACGTTGGTTGAATCATCCTGTCAACAAAGCTTTGATACAGTAACAATGGCTTTATTTGTGTAACAAAACAAGGTTTTACGTCAGGGAAATAAGTTTACATAAAATATTTCAAACCAACTGGATAGTAGAATAATAAGTAATAATAAAAATAGAGCATAGATCAGAGAGAAGATTGGAGAAATGGAGGTTTGTAACAATGCGTTTTTGGTGGATAAGATAGCATTTTGTTTAGGGGTTATAATAAAGCCTATCATCAAAACATTATCAAGAAAGCTTCATAATAGGGAGATTAGTTGAATATGGATATAATACTCACAAAGATATCCTGCTGGGGCCCTCATCATTTAATGAATCGAAACACTACTATGCCTCTAATTGAAGCCACTTTGTGTAGAGTTTGAAAATTGGATGATGATGGGAAACACATCCACATGAATAATATAATTATAATTGTATATAGGCTTTATAAAATATAGTAGATCTGCACTCATACCAACTAGCCATTTTTACATCACACTGATACATTGTCGTCATCGATTTGACTGACCAATCGCAGCATCTAAAAGACGGCATCGTACCTGACAACAGCATTGACTCCACATCCTCGCTGAGATACGTGTCTCTGTGAAAAGTTTTATGCAGCATAAAGGCCAAGTGAGGAGCTCACTGTAGGTATTGTCTAAATGTTTGTGAATACAGTCCTTTTTTCATCTCGGGAGAAACAAAGGAAGTAGTGCCGATTGCCGAGCTGCACTAATTCTTTCATACACAATAAAAAGAAGGTGAAGCTGAAGGACTTAACCCCCCCTCTTAATGGATTTAGTGGACTTACAATTAATGGGAATAAAAGTTAGAATGAAGAACACATCAAAGTTCAATTTCTTCTGCCTGAGCTGCTTTTATGAAATATGAAGGTGTTATGAATAAGGCACACTAGCCTTGCAACATTTGGCATAAATCTTCCACAGTGCACTCCGTAGCCTGTTAAGCACTGAATTTAATACTTAATGATTTGACACAGAAGAGAAAATAAGAAGTTTCTTTTTAAAATGTAGCTATCAATTCAAGTAGGAAGAGACATTATTTCCCAAGTCCAGTCATGCACTGCTAATACTACTGATTGCTCCGTAAATTTAAAAAAACAGCATGTAAGGTCGGGGTGACAATTCCATGTGATATCCGGAATTTGAGATGGGAATTATCCAGAAACTGTAATTCTTTGCCTTCTTATTCAAAGTGGCATTATCCTTTGACACCTTCTGTCTGCTTTCTTTCTTTTCTCATTTTCTCATTGTCTCTCCCGGCTCAGGGGGACGTTAACGGCCTCTGTAATGAAAGGCAGTGGATGAAAACCACCAGACGGTGCTGAGCTGCACACTTTACAATTTTAAACATATTAAAAACAGTGGGAGATCTGAGGGCAAAGCCTAAACAAGTCTTGATTGTGAAGGAATACACTGGAGGCTCTTGTGGAGGACTTAACAAGTACTACATTTCGGTCTTTTAGGGACAGTACAAAAATTACTAGGGTATTGTTATTTTTATTTTTGCTGAAGGGAGGGTTTACTTGGTGACAACAAGGGAGGTTTTTTTTAACCCATATTTCTATTTAATTTCATATATTTCTGAGTGTTATTTAATAAAAAAGAGATCAAATAGTTACATCAAAAAGATATATTAGTTTTTCATGTGCACCATGGATGTGCATTTTACCATATGCAGAGGATATGGGGGGGTGAAAATACAGCACAGAGCTGTCATCTGTTCCCGGTTCACTCTGTAATAAACGCTTATTTAGCAGACTGTATTTTTCAACACGTCATCCAAATGTTTGTCCGATCCCTCTAGAACTAGAAATTGCGTTTTCTGATCTGACCCCCCACCCCCTGAGATAACTTCCAGGATTAACATACTTTTGTTTTTAAACCCAAACCACGATCTTTTCCTAAACATAATCAAGTAGTTTTCGCACCTAAACCTAACCAAGCAGTTTTTACGCCTAGATCTAGCCAAGCAGTCTTGGCACCTAATCAAGTAATGTTGGCGCTTAAAGCTGAAGTAGGTGAGATTGGAGCAAATATGATTAAAAAAAGTTATTTTTATTAAACGGTCACTATATTGTGACAGTAGTACATGAAACAAAAAATCATGGGCCTCTGTGTCCTCCGGTGTTCCTAATGGCATCTGCAAGATTTCACTTACCAGAGGAAAACAAGCAGTAAGAGCTGATCTGAGGTCTGCTGTCCAGCTGCCGTCTATGAGAGCCGGCTGTCAATCACTCACGAACTCCAACCAAACGGTCAAACTAGGCAGCGCTGATCAAATATGAATCAATATTATGTTACGTTAATGCCTATTTCTCGCCTCAAATGTTTTCAGAATCATCTTGTAGTGCACTGTTTAACTGTAAAATGAGAAAGTTTGTGACGCCGCCGCCATTGTGAAATCTGGTGAAAGACCAATTTCTGGTCACATGACTGGAGCACAGCCAATAGGAATGCTCTCTCAATAAAATGACCTGTGATTGGTCAAAGTCTCCCATCACAGGCTAGATTTTCTAAAGTCTGAAAACAGAGCCATGAGGAGGTGCAGAAGTCTAGTTATCTCTCAGAACACTTGAATTACAATATGCTGAAAGGTTATTATGGCATTTTTGCCCAATGATGCCAAAAATATACTGCCTACTGCTCCTTTAAACCTAACCAAGTAGTTTTGGCGCCTAAGCCTAACCAAAGTGTACTGTTTTGAGGAAGTATCAGGTCGTGTCCTATAGTACTGTGCACCTGCAGATAGACCTACTTGTGGCGGGAGGTGAATTTAGGTCCGCAATTCGCCTTGCAATACACACATAGAAAAATATGAAAAATATGAATAACTCTGGAGTTGATGTCATGTGCAGTATGACACTAAGGAAGCTCGTAGGGGTTCATATCTTGCTCGTGGATACTTTAATAAGAGTCACAGCTGCTGCTGACTGTCCAGATCCATTTATTCTCTTTCTCTCTATGACCTTTTCCAGTACGTTTTCTTTTCTTTTTTTTTAAACCAAATCCAACTGAACAGCAGCTTGGCTTGAAGCAGCCTTTTTTCGACATTGCCAAAGGAAATTCCAAACAGACCCACACACATACTCTACACGGAAACACAGTCTCTTATTCCTCATAACACTGTGGCCATTGTGTGGCTTACGATTCACTGAGGGGAGAGTCTGTCCAAAAAAACAGGAAATGTGACCGAATGAGGAGGCTGAAGAGAAGAGGAGGAATGGGAAATGAAAGCGCATTGAGGGGTGTTATTATTTTTTTTTTTTTAGTAATTAAACATCTTCAGAAGAATTGCTTACATCACAGTGGTCCAATTAGAGGGGAAAGGATTCACATGAGCTTACCTACCAAAGACTGGTAGAGGAGCTCATGTTTTAGCTCGCACAGACACAAGGTGTATGTTGGCCAACATACAGGAAGGTGTTTATATATACTGTGCACTCCCACGCGTTCAACTGAGAAAACCAACAAGCTGCTTTCTCAACACAACCCCCTCACACAGCCCATCTATTATGCTCACTGCAGATTCAGCTAAGTAGGTATTTCTCAATTGCTCTCCATAGATAACTTCTCTTGTTATTGGGTTCAAACATCAAAAAGAAAAGATACCATCTACAGCAGAAGTGCTGCTTTAATCCTCCCCTCTCTCTCTCTCTCACACACACACACACACACACACACACACACACACACACACACACACTGAGAGAGAGAGTTTAGCCTCTGCTAGCTTTTTCCTCACCTTGAAAATAAGATTAAAATGTTATCGGTTGTACCACCTGCACAGTGCTGCTCCGACTCCAAATACAGATACAACACATCAAGCTTAATCCTGAACATGAGATATGTAATGCACACACGCACACACGCACACACACACACAGGCTTGGGCAGAGATCAACTAAAACAGGGTCTACAGACACTTGTCACTATGAATTGTTACTCTGATGGAATGGTTTTCTTTAACAGTACTCTATTCTCTATTCCATTAATACATTAGCAGCCAGACAAGAGGCCTAATATCATCCGACAATCTCTGCTATATGGTCCTGATAGTTGCACAATGTTAGGTGAAAGGCTGACACCAAGTGGTCAATCAAGGTACTACAACATTGCTGTTAAAATTGACAGTGAGGGACTTATTAAAAAAAAAAAAACAACTCTGCCAACAGAGCTGTATTTAGTCAACTATTATTTTCATCAGTCACAAATTCAGTCATCACTCATGAGACATCATCTAAGTGCTCTGGTAAAGGATGTTGCGCTTCAACAATGGGATTCACGGTGGAGTGCTATAGACCCAAAGTCCAATAAGCATAAAAGTGTGATTAATTGCATGATTGTCCATAGTTAATCGCGATTAATCTCACATTTTTCATTTGTTGTCAATCAAAATGTACCTTAAAGGGACATTTGTCATGTATTTAATACTCTTATCAATTATTTAAAAGGCTCACATCACAATAGACATACGCCTTACGCGTGAAATCTGGGATGTGCTACCCTATCATCATTTTTATCATCTAAGTGCTGTGAGTTCTTCAGAAGGTCTTCGCAGAAACAAATCCTATACTGAGGTTGTAAGAAAAGCACTCAGATCTTCAATAGGAGGAAAAACATTTGAAGTTTTGTGGCCCGTGGTGAATTCTAGACTAGTCACGTGACCTGGGCTCCAACTTTTTGGGGATCACACCTAAGAGCCAACAAACAAAGTTCTTGGCTGAGTGTGAGGAATTAGACCCATTTTATCAAGCTACTTACTCCTACTCACAGCTAAGTGTAGGAGTAATCTTTAAGAGTTCACAAGATTAATGACATGTACGCTCAGAGCAGGAGTAGCCAATCAGCGGCCATCGTGGGTAGGGTTTCTTTGTTTTTTTGTCTTTTTTTTATCTAACCCAATAAACCTGTTTTTGTCTCTTTTAGGGGGGTACAAGGGGTCTTTAGGGGGTATAGCAGGTCAGCAGTAGATGTCACATAGAAGTGGTGTACATCATCTGAAAGCTGGGAACCTGAAGATTAATTTGAGATGTAGCTCAGCACGGTGACAAGTTGTTCTAGACATAAATCAGACAGAACATTAATTAATTAATGAATTAGTTAAAATAAACTGTGAAAGTGTATAAGGGCTTAGAACATCATGACAGAAGTATATGATGGTCATTCCCATGCTCACTTGGGTCTCATAAGTTGTTGCAGCATTTTTTGGGTTGATACCATTTGTTCCAAAGATTTGGTGCTAAATTTAACCATTTTTTACCACTTGAGAATTGATAAAAATGATCAATAATCCCTCAAAAATACCACATTAAGACACCAAAACCTTGAGGAACACCATAGAAAAAGCCATGCTGTGATTTGGTATCAAAAACTTTTGACATTTGGAGATTTCTGCAAGAATTGCATTTTTCAGTGATTGGATGGCGAATGCTTCTGTTCTTTAAACTGCTCAGAAACCTCCTTATTGCCAATCTACCTAGTAAAGCCATCCATCCTCTGAATGCCCTAGGTCTCTAGTTTGTGGCTGTAAAGTTTCATGAGGCTGTGATTATCCTAGAGGTCACCACAGGTCTTTTATACAGTGAGGTAAAACTTTTTTAAAAATGGTCTCACTACAATGAATTGAAATGAAAACATCATCACACATGAATACTATTGGGCTCATTGGATCCACAAAAGTCTCAGCTTTACAGTGATACCCAATTTATGTAATTCCAGGACTGTTTAGGGACCCCAGTATGCAGAAATATTCAAACATACCATTTTAGAATAGGAGAAAATAACACATTTATACTGAATTCAAAAAGACTGCATGTTTTTTGCCCCAAAACTGCATGTGATTATCATAAAGTGGGCATGTCTGTGAAGGGGAGACTTGTGGGTACCCATAGAACTCATTATCATTCATATATCTCGAGGTCAGAGGTCAAGGACCGTGCCAGTTTTTCCTCGCCAAAATGTACCCTAACTTTGGAGTGTTATTAAGCCTCCTTCCCGACAAGCCATCATGACACAGCTCTAAAACTGAACTTGCTACAGCCTTAGTCCAGGGGGTTAAATAATCAGCATATTTGTTTAGATTGTAAAATCAATTAAATAAAACATGAATCAGAAAAAAGGAATAGCCATTCAATAACAGGATTTACTTCTGCACAAAAAAAATGGTGAAAATGGAAACAAAAAGACAACCAAATGAAAACAAACTGAAAAATGGTGGAACATCCTAAGAAATGTTTCTGTACTGCAGCCGTCTAGGATCTATACTCTTAACCAACGTAAGAGACCTCTGGAGCTCTATTACATTTTAGAAAAGTATTTTCAATTTTGAAAGTAACTTTTACGTTCAAGTTTGTGGGTTTGAGTAAAAGAGAACCATTTTTACTTTTATCTTTCACATAATTGGTTGATAAATACGGACCCTGCTCCATGGTCAGATATACAGTGAATGTGTTTATGCAATTGATATAATAGAAGAATTGGTTTGACTTGTATTCACAGAATAAATATTTATTGACCAAGTGACAATCGACCTATCTCTGTGCATGATTCACAACACGCTGCTTTTCGTCCTTTTAATAACAATACAACAAGTTACTAGATGAACCGCTCTGGGCCCCGTTTCAGAAAGCAGGTTTAACAAACTCTGAGTCTAAGCCTGAACTCTGAGTTGACTAATCCTGAGGTGGGAAACTCAGAGTTTTGGGTTCCAGCAAAGCTGATCAGAGTCAGTTCAATCAACTCGGAGTAGGTTGAACCTAAACAAAAAAAAGCCATCAACAGTGGAGCTCTGAGACTACGATTCACCATGGCAACAGAGGCAGAGCCTCCGTTTTAATCCAGTGGATGTAGAGATTTTAATGCATGTATATGCTGACTGTGCACATTTATCTTTAAAAAAAAGTCAGAGCAGGGAAAAGTGTCAATAATATACATAAGTTTTATTCAGTGTTGTTCATTAATTCATCGGACTGACGTTTCCTTAATGGAAGATAAAGTGGTGGAATGTGACTGTGTATTAAACTGTAGCCTGCATTACATTTGAAATGTATTTGTTCAGCTTTAATCTGACGGGGACAAAACACAGGAGCCAGAAACTGAAGATGAAACATATAGTTGAAAATTTAAAAAAATATCTCTAAACACAGAGATATGATTGTTATCTCCGAATCTGATCCAGTCATAATGTGTTTGGTGATTTAAAGGTTAAAATAGAGTCAAATTAAAAATAAAATAGACATTGATTTGGATCTTGGCTCAACAGCATTCAGTGACTTTGTGGTCACTTTCTGCAGCTGCATCACCATCCTTCTCATTCAGAATTATTAACGTTTAATCTACAATATTATAGGAATTATGTTCCATTAGTGCGGTCAATCGCATGATGAGTGATAAAGGTTATTATTCATTGATCCTACTTGTCTAAACGTCATACTGACATTTAATATTTAAACTGAGATTATGTGCAATAAACATTATAGTGGAAACTGACAGCTGTCTCAGTCACAATGTTTTGAAAATGAGCTCCGCAAAAAGAAGGACATGCAGAGATTTTATTCTGAACTGAGGGTGACTTGATGCTGTGTAGTATTTGAATGTCCAAGGAACTGACTGACAGCGCATAAAAGCGTCAACTGTAGACAGTCCTGCGTAAATAAACTAATATCTTTAAATTCTGACATGAACCTCCGCTAATTAATGTGCTTCGATACGGACTAAATGAATGAGGAAATAAAGCAGCGTGTCTGGCTCTGTAAGAGGGAGGAGACAGAGGCCCTGTTCAGACGTGGCATTAACATGCGTCCTCGGTGATCCGATCACAAGTGGACAGCTCTCAGTACAGGTGTGAACGCAATCAAGACGCATTGAGGACGCATTCAGAGGTGGTCTGGGCCACATACGGCATTGTACGCACGTTCTTTCAGCATTGTGTACATGAATGTGTCCTTGGCCACATTAAGGACCAACTATTCCGCGGGTCTCTGCGCTCCTCAGGTGAAAACACAGGCAGACATGAGCGTTATTAAAATAAATCTTAGCTATATGCTACATATAGACAGACTATCTGACTAGGCACGCAAAGTGCATTATTATCATACTGTCTGAGATGTGCCGGTGTTTTAGTTCAGGTGCTTTGCACGGAGGTGACCCCCCCTCGCTCGCTCTCGTCCCCGGCTCTCTGTAGCGCTGTACCCTGCTGTTGCGCCATGACGCAATGATCTTATATTTTGATGTTAATAAAATGTACCAGAACTGACGAATATGTAGGATATAACTACTGACATTCATGTAGTATATATGCTGTATTAGCAATGTGTTTACTACGTGTTTATTTGCATATAGAGCGGGGAAGTGAGATCGGGTCACAAGTGGTCACTGGAAACGCATGTGGAGACGCATTCTACTGCCACGTGTGAACAGACGTACTTAAAGCTGTCCACTTGTGTTCAGATCACTCAGGACGCATGTTAATGCCAGGTCTGAACAGGGCCTGAGAGAAACTCAGGGTTTGTTGATGAAAACCTGCAAGCGAGCAGGTTAAGTTCACATAGTCAGTTACCATGGTAACTGACCCAGGGTTTAAATTAGCTCTCTTTCTGGAACTGAAAAACCAGAATTTACCTCATTTTAGGCTTAAAGGTCCCATATCGTGCTCATTTTCAGGTTCATACTTGTATTTTGTGTTTCTACTAGAACATGTTTACATGCTGTGATGTTAAAAAAAACCGTTATTTTCCTCATACTGTCTGCCTGAATATCCCTGTATTTACCCTCTGTCTGACACGCTCCGCTTTAGTGCATTTCAACGGAATTGCGTTGCTAGGCAACAGTTTAGGTCCATGTTTACTTCCTGTCAGCTGATGTTATTCACATACACTGCAACAGGAAATAAACTGGGACACATTTAGTATGTTTACGTTTAAAACTGTGAAATGGTTTAAATATTGTATATTTGTGACATCACAAATGGACAGAAATCCTAACAGCTTGTTTCAAACGCACAATTTCTGAATACGGGCTGTGTGTATTTCTCCGTATATTGAGCTTTTTGATAGTTTAACAGTATTTATATCGCACTTAAACCTGCTTTATAATATAAAAGACCTTAAAATCTCACTTTTTACAATATGGGACCTTTAACTAACTCAGAGTTTCCACTAATCCCGCTTTCTGAAACAGAGCTCTGGAATGCACGGGAGAACTTGGGACAATCACTTCAAGAGACGAGTACACAAGAAGCATTTCTGCAATCTCAAACATTGCAAAGGGAAAACACTGTAGCAATGTAATCTAAAAGAAACAAACACACCAAACTTTGTCTTTTACATCACTGCCTGCCCGTCATCATACATCCAGATGGATCCTCTGGTGGCGCTTCAGATTGCATTTCTGGGTGAAGCGTTTGCCGCAAGCCAAGCAGCAGTAGGGTCTCTCTCCGGTGTGAACCCGCCGGTGGGCCTTGAGGTTACTCAGCTTGGTGAAGCTGCGGCCGCAGAGGGAGCAGCAGAAAGGCCGCTCCCCTGTGTGAGTCTGGAGGTGGGCCTTGAGGTTGCTGGGGTGGGGGAAGCACTTCCCGCACTGGCCGCAGCGCAGGAGGTGCCTGGGGCCGGCGTGGAGGTGAGAGTCTGGATGAGGCACGGGGTTGCTGAGATGGGAGTTTGCACACTGGTGCGTTTTGACGCTGACCCACGGAGCTCCGGTTCGGTTATGTGCTGCGGCTTGTTTGTCGCCCAGGTGACCTCGCTGGACTGAGAGCGGCGGAGGAGGAGGAGCGCCTTTAGACGTGGAGGGAGTTCTGTTGAGGGGATTTAAGTTTACGACATGAGCGTGGATGGTGGATGGTGCTGCGGCGGTACTGTTTGACTGTGTGTGAGGGGGCCTTTTCATCGGTCTGTGGAGGTGCTGTATGGCAGCTTGCAGTCTGAGACCTGAACCCGCTTTAGAATGCAGCTTCATCACCTCCTGCATGGTGGCTTTGTGGGAAATGTGGTTCTGCTTGAGTGCTTCTGAACTCAATCTGTGCTGTCTTACTGAACGGGAGAAAGACCCCATCCCGGACTTTGTCATTTTCTTTTCTTTAGGCTTGCTTTCCATGCAACCGTCAGAATCGACAATAACCTCCTGCTTGACGGTCACACCCAAGCCATCGCTGTTCTGCAGTCTTGCGTTAGGGGACACTGAGGCTGAAATCTGACCTCTTCCCGGAGTGCCCGGAACATCAACATCTGTTGTGACAGAGTTGGACAGCTCATGTTCTGTTTGCTTTAAAAGACCTCTAGTTTTGGCTGGATCACTTTCTGTTTCAAGTCTGTGATTCTGCAGCATTCCGGCTATTGTGACAGTCAGGCCAGCCCAACCGCTGTCCACCTCTAAAGACGGATCTGCGGCCATGTGCATTTCCTCCTGGTCTTCAGTGAAGACATATGCGGCAGAAATCTGAGGGTCTTGCTTAATAACATCCCTCAATAATTCCTCATCGTTCTCTGGAGTCGGATTCAGCTGTGCCTCGGTCATCTCAGTAGCACTGAGGGATTCAGGTCCTGTTTCACCTAGAATAGAAACAGGGGTTATATTAATGACTTTAACCAAACAAGCAAGTTGGTTGCTGCCACAGCTAACACGGTCACCCAGGCAAAATCAAAAACAACAATAAAGACTCTTTTTGAAATGGAAGCTCATTAAGCCACATTCAATTAATACTATTATCAAACTGATACACCTTTACACGTT
This sequence comes from Sebastiscus albofasciatus, assembly GCA_916701655.1. NCBI lineage: Eukaryota > Metazoa > Chordata > Actinopteri > Perciformes > Sebastidae > Sebastiscus > Sebastiscus albofasciatus. The sequence goes on from CAKAOI010047386.1 coordinate 45,998, forward strand.
GGTAAATCCTTTTTATAATAGTAGTGATCGTAGTAGTATCAAATGTGTCATACATAAGATATTATGTGTCCTATGTATTCACAATATACATATAGATGTTCACACTTATTATGCAAAGAAAACAATGGACCTTGGTGACACAACAACACACTCACCATCAAGAGGACCACTCCAATGCACGGAAGAACAAGACGGCTTATTCGCTTCTTCTTCCTTCACACCCACAGCTGGCAACACATCTTCTTCTTCTGCTGCTGTCTGAACGGCACAGGGAACACATAAGAGAATATGGTTTCATTTTGATTTGTTAGTTGGTTGCTGTGGGCAGAATTTTCCTGTCAGAGAAGATATGCATACATAAAGCCTCTGAGAACAACACTGATCTAGCGTCACTGAGAGTAAGGCCACGGTCGAAAAGTAAAAAAAATGACGTCCGAATGTCTTTTTCTAACTATTTTTCCTTGAATGTCACAAGGTCAAGGAAAGATGTGAAGGAGAATTCATAATGACTTAGGAAAAGACAATTGTGGTGTTGAGAGAATCCGTCTGCACTTACACTCGGCTCCGTAATTATGTTGCGATGGCGGCGGATGTGCTGTAGTGAAACTACAATGTTCCGAAGATGGACAACAAAAGGCGCATGTTCGCCCTGTGCGTTCTTAAATAGCTCTTTCAGTGACAGGCTGCTTCACCCGCGGTGTGTGAGAGAGAGATACCGCAGGTCCTTCTGCTGCTGTAACACTTTACATCAACATATAGTAAAGGATTATCTGACCTAACGTGGACAACCGGTGAATAATATTGCTTTAAATGTTGCGGCCGCAAGGAATTGTGGGACGACATTATCTCCTTTCCTTTGGTAAAGGATGGTCCAGTGTATCCTATGCTAAAGGAGATAAGAAAGGGAGCATTGAAGCACCTTTCCTTAGCATTTAGAGAATTCAAACAGCTCTCATCATGGCTGCTTCTTAGATACTTCTGGGTCATTTCACTCAGTTAGGAAGCTTCCTTAGCAAAAAGGACTTTTCAACCGCAGCCTATTTCTGCTGTGAGATAGTCCTGTGACTAACCTGTGACTTCCCCTCAGGGCTGAGAGTGGATGTAGGACTGTCTGCTGCCTGTGTTGACTCTGGTATGACTTCCTGTGCGAGGCTTATTGTCCACCTTTCCACAGAGTCGCCCTCTTCTTTCACGCCACAGAGCCCCAAAATGTCTGTAAAAAAAGGAGTACTGAAGTTAATATAACACAATACAGAGTGTCTTGTATACCTATATGAATATATCTCTGTTTGTTCTTACCATCCTGCTGTTCTTTGGACCTTTCTTCTTCTGCAGCGTCACTGGACAGCTCCACACCACCCTTGGCACAGTCGACACACCTCCCAATTTGCCCTCCTCCTTCTTCTTTACCCCCTTGGTTACTTAATTTCCTCTCAGCCCACTGCAGCTGCATCCTCAGGGTCTCCACCTCCTGGTTCCTGCGTTGCATCTCCTCCAAGAAGCCATCCTCCACCAACCTGGTGACCTCATACATGGCTGTCTTCACCACGGTCTCCATCACATCCGAGAGCTGGGTCTGGAAAGTCACAATGAGCGTGTCCAGGTCCGACATGATGAGACTGTCAGGTGTCCCGTTCTCTTATAATGGAGTTCACTGCGGTAAAGCCAGCCTCCACTTCGGAAAACACAGTCAAGCCAGTTACCACGTTGTTTTCCGGTACGTGTATATCCTAGGCATTACGGTAAGAGCGTGTAGGAACTGACTTCAGCGTGTAGGACGGTAAGAGCGTGTAGGACTTCAAGATAAAAGCATGGTCCTGATGAACGTGATGGGCCATTCAGATTCATTCAGGAGGTCAGTCAGTCTGTCGATGATAAATAAATAAATGAATGAATGAATAATTAAACATATAAAATGAATACATGTGAAATACTAAATGAAATTAATGATAATTTGTAAGAAAAACAAACCACCTCCAAAAATGTAGTTCAGAGAAAAATATTATTCCAATTGTGTAAATACTTAGTCAAACTTAATATTAAAGAATACATTTCCAAAGACTGATCTGACTTCTGAATTACAGTAGATAGAATTGATTAAAGGAAACTGTTCACTATCACAGATGGATTTCACTTCAGGTTGACAGTAGACAACCTCAGAGAGTATCACTCAGAATAATAGTAGACCACCTCAGTGTCACTCAGACAGTATCAGGACATTCTGATGGAGCATTTCTAAATTAAAGCTTGACCTCAGTCTGAGATCCGTGTGAGAAAAATAGACTCTTAGGAAGATCCTAACACAGGTTGTTTCCACTGTGCACCATCGCTACACACCCACTTGTTGTTGTGGGTATTTCAGGCATTAGAGCAATACACAGATATGCATTCAATTATACCCGTTAAAAGGCACTAACGATGAGCTATTGACTGACACGGATCACCTTCATGTCGCTTCAGATTGTCACCTACAGCCAGCTAGCTGATGATGATGTGACTCCTTAGCTTAACGGTAGCATCCGTATGCTAATGGACGTTAACGGCGTCAAACTGTCAACAAACCGCACACAACTACGACTTAAATGAACCATAGTCGAGCAACATGTTGATCTATTTACACTCGTGTTGACAGACTCCACGAGTGACGTTTCTTTAGCGCAGTTAATCCGTGCGAGCTAAAGCATTTAACCGAGCTAACGTGAGCTTCGTCTTTACAGTCGTTTGTGGTGTTCTGCTTGTTTTTGCTCGTGACGTCATACGCAGCGCAGTACGGTGGCCTTACCTGAAGTCTGAGAAATAACAAAACGCGTTTTAATAAAGTGAAACCAATAAGCTGCGCCAAGCAGGCAATTATACATTAACCTCATTGTTTATTAATAGGAATGCGGTTTTAGTCTTTGTACAACAAATGATGGTCCCTTACGACCGCGCTGTGTCTTATAATGCTTTATAGATAGGAATTTACATTTCCAATACTATTTTTATATTTATGTTTATATTTATTTTTAAATGCATTATGTTATGCCTTAGACCAGGGGTCAGCAACCTGCAGCTCCGGAGCCACATGCGGCTCTTTAGCTCCTCTCCAGTGGCTCCCTGTGAGATTTATAAAAATGGAAATGAATAACTGTTTATTGTTTACATTTTCATTTTTATTTATCATTGTTGTAGGTACGTTGTATGGTACGACGGTACGACGGAGTATTAGGGCCACATTGAGGGGAAAAAAATAAATCTGAGATTTCGAGAATAAAGTCATAATATAACGGGAAAAAAAGTCAAAAGTTCATGAGAAAAAAAAGTTGTAATATTATGAGAATAAAGTCATAAGTTTAAGAGAAAAAAAGTCGTAGTATTATGAAATAAATCAATATTATGAAGTAGTAATTTTACGAGTTATCTTTTTTTCTCGTAAAGTTATGACTTTATTCTTGTAATATTACGACTTTCTTTCTCGTAAAGTCATGACTTTATTCTCGTAAAATTATGACTTTTTTATCGTAAAATTCTGACTTTATTCTGGAAATCTCTAATTTTTTTCACCCTCAATGTGGCCCTAAAACTCCATCGCACGTTTGACTAAAAATGGCTCTAGGTATAGGTTTCCAACTCCTGCCTTAGACTATCATTTTGCTTTATCAATTACTGCTTTGCTGGAATTGACAAACGACAAATAAAGAACCTTGAACCAGATGCATTTAGCTTACCAGTTATGTTTAGGCGGATGCCTCGGAGAGTATGTTTTTATTCAAAGTGCTTGGCCAAATTATGTTTTGACCCACACAAACCATTTAGGAGCAATGTCATTGGGGACTAACTCCAGTTATGAAGCCATAACCCTAATATGAAAAAACTCATACAACCACGGGAAAAGCATGCAAACACCACATACAGACCCCAGCTATATAGGTTCAAACCCAGAACCATTTTGCTGAGAGGAAACACAAACACACACACCACATAAGTGTCTATGATGAATGTTTTAACATCCTTGACTTCTTTTATGCTAATTGATTTCCTGAGATGAGGGCCGCTTATACACGCATATGAAGATACCTCTCTGACACCCTTTGGACTCCTCTGACTTTTATCCAAACTGCATTCTCTCCCCTCAACCACCTTCCATCCTTCAAGCAAAAGGGGGGTTTCTGATTAACCCTCAACTGAAAAAGAGAAACCACTGGAATGTCACCTAGCGTAATCATTTATTTAAGAACTAGGGCTGTCGAAGTTAACGTGATAATGCATGAAATTCGTTTTAACGCCACTAATTTCTTAAATGCATTAACGCAACTTGCAACTTTTAGGTTGTAGCGGGCTCAGTTTTAAAGCCAGAGTGAAGATACTGGCATGAAAATAGAAACCTAAGGAATCCATTGATACCAACCGTGCCATACTAGCTTGTCCCGAAGGAGGTTAAAGATAGGGTCGACGATGTTGGAAAGCTAGCATAATTTGAAAGTAGCATCGCTTCAGGAGCTCCGTCTAAACCCACCCCCTCCCCTCGGGACTCCTTCCAAGGCAACGCCCCCCACACACATGCACGAGCACCGCCGCATCGTAATTACTTCACAGATACAGAGCGGAGAGAGGATCTCAACTCAACAACACTATCTCATGACAGGTAACCGCGGCCGTGCTACTGCAGGGCTGAGTTTTCTCTTCCATTCTCCAGTAAACTTGCGGCGGCGACACGCTTTGAGTTCAGGCTGGTGCACGCCAAGGGTAGAGTAGGAGCAGGGAGGCATCTGATTGGTTCTTTCCAAGCGGACCACGAGGCAGTGATTGGTAGACGTTTTTTCAGGATTACTGCAGCTTCAGATGACGGCTCTTTTCTGGTCCTTTTTCAGAGCTCATAAGTAATGGATCGCTGTCGGGGTGTAAAGACCATTTCAACCAATAGAACAAATAATGTATACTGGATAACATCGTGAACCCTGCCTTTAAATAACGCTACAAACTTGCACAAAATTTTGAAAAAATTGGCATGGCCATTTTCAAAGGGGTCCCTTTGACCTCATGATATGTGAATATAAATGGGTTGTACGGGTACCCACAAGTCTCCCCTTTACAGACATACCCACTTTATGATAATCACATGCAGTTTTAGGCAAGTCATAGTCAAGTCAGCACACTGACAGCTGTTGTTGCCTGTTGGGCTTGAGTTTGCCATGTTATGATTTGAGCATATTTTAAATGCATAAAAAATGTGTGATTAATCATGATTAACTACAGACAATCATACTTTTAATGGCGATTACATTTTTAATCGATTGACAACCCTATTAAGAACCCTACAAAGATTTCCCTTGCTATCTTCCAAACTCTCGATCATGCTACCCTGATGTATCTTTACTGTCACACTCCTCATCTGCAACAGCAAGGTTCAGAGCTGGGTTGGCCTGTCTCCTCACTTTGCACAATAAATTGTGTCCCTCTCACCTTAAGCTTACACTCCCCATCTGCTGAAAAAATTGACAAAAAAAAAAATCACCATGAAACTAAGTAGCTAGTCTAATGTCTAACATGTGATTTTCTAATAAAGTTTGTTCCAAGAAAAAAAAGAAAAGAAGTGTATATACATGTGAGTTCATCGATTAAAAAAAAAAAAAAAAAATCTTAAAGAAGACATTAACAGACATAATTTTTACTTTTATTTTGAATCTGTAATGTAATCACAAGGAAATTGTTACTCAGCCTTTCACTCATTTTTACAGTCACAAAATATGCAGCAATAATTGGGTACAAATAACGTATTTTATCAAACACGAAAATTGTGTATTCTATCTTTGTCCTATATTTTTCATACCAACAAAAGTTTTTTCCATAAAAAAACAAAAGACTTGGAACTGAGGAGAAGAAAAAAAAAACTTCAATGGCTCATAAATAAAAAAAGATTGAATCAAAAACATAACTTTTTTATGCTCTCTCCCCAAACTTCCCTAGCTTTATAGGTCTGTCATGTGTTTCCGTTGATGTGATTTCAGGTGATCCAGGCGTTTGAAGCTGAGGCCGCAGACGGTGCAGCAGTATGGTCTTTCCCCCGTGTGGGTACGCTGGTGAACCTTCAATATGTCCGCCCGTGTGAAGCTCTTATCGCACATGGTGCACTGATGGGGTTTTTCCTGTGTGTGAATTCTCCGGTGCAACTTCAGGTTCCAGAGACGGCTGAACTTGTTCCCGCAAACGGTGCAGCAGTAAGGTTTGTCGCCTGTTTGGCTGCACTTGTGTGTCTTTAGGTCGGAGAAAGATGGGAAACCTTTACCACATTGGCTGCAGAGGTGGAGCCCCTGGCCAGAGTGAATCTTCTGGTGGACTTTGAGGTTACAGGCTTGAGTGAAGGTCTTTCCGCACTGGGTGCAGGAGTACGGCGGCATGTGTCCGGTGCCTTTGTGCGTCTGCTTGTGGGCCTTTAGAGAGGCCGAATCAGGGAAGGACATTGGGCACTGGTTGCAGTTGTGTCTCCTCCCTCCTCTCCCTCCTGCCTGATGCTGCAAACTCTCTCCCAGATTTAAGGTGTCACTGTATGCAGCTGATGGCCCATACATATCCCCTGTGCTGTCTAAGGACGGGTCAATGCGAATGCCCTGGCCCCTGAAGTTCAACCTGCCGCCTGGATCACCAGACACCTGTTCAGGGTACAAGATGCTCGGGTCTTGTAGATAACCTTCTTCATTGATCAATAAACAGCTGAGCTCTCCACCTACATTAATGTTTGTCTTTGAGGGAGAGCGGGCAGGTGAGCCGACCGCGCCCCGTCTATTCCGCGCGGCACCCGCTTGGTAAACGTGATGCTCGGCTCCTTCTGGTGCTTCCATATCCCCCTCGTATTGCCCCACGTAACTCAGATTCTCACCCAGGTGGGGTGGCGATCCTTGTAACCCATCCAAGTTACCCATGTCCATCATATTGGATTCTCCGTAACCAGTCTTGTCAAAGCCACCCAAACCTTCCATACTGTATCTGCTCTGGAAAAGTGGTTCAGATGGGTCACCTGAGTGTGCATCTTGGCCTGATTCTGGCCTCTGGTCATAGCCGGCTTCCCAGTTCACATGGCACTTTGGGGTCTTCTGGTCACTGAAACGTTTACTGGGCCCCGGCAGACCTGATGCTTCTGTTTCTGACCAACAAGAGGAGGAAAAGATTTTCAAATTATGGCTACAGTATATGGGACTACAATGACACAATTACCATATGAACTAGGGCTGGGACGATTCACCTATCTCCCGATTCGATACTATCACGATACTTCGGTGACGATTCGCTATGTCTTGCGATTTGATATTATGATTTATTGTGAATTTGTTAACTTTTTTAACACTAAACCATGGAAAAAAAGTTGAATCATACACTTCTAGTGACTTTACTTTGGAAAATCTAAATTAATACAGCAAGGATGTTTGATTTTCAGCATGTATGTAGTCAGAGATGTCCTGAAGTCAAATACATCAGTTATTGCCAGGCATTATGTATTAAATGTTTTCCAGCAACCCAAAAATCAAAAAATAAACAGACATTTCCCTCACAATTTTGTGGTATTATCTTAATTTATAAGGGACAAGTAATGTTTTATACTTCCGGTGACTATAATCCAATTAATCTTATTTCCATACATGTATTTTGTATATGCAGTTCCCTTTGTTAACACCTTATTTTGAAAACCGGACGTAGTCACATGTGTATACTCGCCAAATCCGTCGCTAGCTCTCTTTATACATCCATGGTCAGCTCCATCGGGGCCGTTTGAATGCATTTAACATAAATGTCAGTATATGGGTGCTCTACAGTTGTAGCGTCAGCCAATTTGACCACAGAGATGAGAGTGACGGCTGGCTTGACCGCACGTTACCGCAATACGATAACGTTACCAGTCCATGGCAGAGTTAGTATGCAGCTTAAGCCGTGATGTCTAACTCTACTTATCCTGGCAATGTGTGAAACCAAAAGTGTTTCCATACTTTACTGTATGTGTAGTGTTTAGCACGTTGCATTTAAAATGTGAGAGTGCAGGACATATCCACGCGGACCCTCCGCCGTTTTCTACTTTCTCGTTTTGGCTCGCTGCGGTTTGCTTTGGTGATGGATATGGAACGGATATGACGTCATGTTACTCAGACTACAACAATAAAAGCGGTAACTTCCTTCTACCTCTGCATAGACTTAAATGAAGCAAATATATCGATTCTGGCATTAAAAAATGGATTTCAAAATCGTAAAAAAAAAAATTGCGATGCATAGGTGAATCGATTTTTCTTTCCCATCCCTAATATGCACGCTGCAAATAATGACTTTGAAGCCTGTGTTGACAAAGTGCATCACATGGTGTATAATTTCATTACAAACCAGTAATGTAGAAATTACTATACTCATGGTATGTGATTTGAAATTAACACAATATTAATATGCTTAAAATAGTTTTTTCTGAATCTATGCATATATGAAGAAGCTGACCATCCATATTGACTTCCCATCTCTCTTGGGACTTAGTTTCTGGCGTGATTCGAAGGGCTTCCTCCTTGAGCAGTCTATCCAGCTTTTCACCCTGTACACCTGGAGACTGGCAGACAAGCAGACGGACAACATTAATAACTTTATTTTTGAACTCTACTCACCTCAAGAGAAACCATAAACTTGGCATTAAAACAACGGGCAGTTACATTAAAAAAAAATAGTGAAAAATGAATGAAAATGCATTTACTGAGATTACTTTACTCTTGAGACATGTAAAATGAAATTGCTATTGACATTACAAACACGTTTTAAACACACATTTTAAACATTTAAGCCTAATTTACTGAAGCAAAAATACTAGTGTAACAAATTGTCCCCTACCTGTGGTGCCTTCATGGCACTGAGAGTCTCTGATCTTGTCTCTTCCGCTTCATGAGTAGGTGTTTCTCCATCAGTGCCTTGGGAGCTATTCATCTCTTCTTGCAACACACTCTCCTGTTTAAGGCATTTCTCTGTAGCAGGAGATAGGGAACATCTTTTCTTTAATTGAATAGCATGAATATTCCCAATTGTGTTTGAAGAATTTAGGAAGGCTCAGATGGGTCAAACTCTAATTGGTCATACTCCAACCCGTGTTGTCCGATCCAATAGAAGAGCTACTGGAGCTCTAACTGCTGAAAACGTTAATGCCGGTTTCGATAGAAAGGTGTCAGAATAGACAGTGCCTCGCAGTTTGTTGTGGTCAGGGTGCCCCATGGCGTCCTAATGTTATGGCTGATCGGTGAATGTATATATGTATTCTTGGAAATCAATTAACAACACAAAACGATGACATATTGTCCTGAAACCCTCACAGGTACTGCATTTAGCATAAAAAAAAATGCTCAAATCATAACATGGCAAACTCAAGCCCAACAGGCAACAACAGCTGTCAGTGTGCTGACTTGACTCTTGACTTGCCCCAAACACAGGATATAGTGACTGTTATATAAAAGTGACGGGGCTCCGCAGCGAGAAACACTATCGTCTCCGACCAAAACTCCGGTGTCTCCCGTGTTCCCTCCGGCTGCGGTCGGGAGGCTGAGGCAGGAAAAGCCAATACTAGGATCAGCAGTGATTCATGGAGAGACCTTCGTCTGGTCAGCTCACATTACTGCCAAGCAGCTGAAATATAGAGTGATATTGTGGTTTTAGCTGACGTGTGTCGCCTCACTGTTTTGAGCGATGCTCATTCATGTCTATGTAGAGCGAGCACAAAAGCGAGCAACAGGACGCTGTGTTTCGTTGACTTAACGGCCATAGGTGTCGCTGTTAACAAGCAATTTTTGATTCTTACAAACAGTTCCTTTAATAGGATGATTGTCTGTAGTTAATCATGATTAATCACACTTTTTTTTATGCATTTATGCAAGCCCAACAGGCAACAACAGCTATCAGTGTGTCAGTATGCTGACTTGAGCCAAACTTCAGGATATAGTGACAGTTATATAAAAATATAACCTTTTATTCGATCATATTTGCTCCAATCTCCCTACTCCAGCTTGAATAGTGGCTGAATATACTGTAGATGAATAACACCAGACAGACTCACCTGTCGCTCTGGGATGATTGTCCTCACCGGACACTTTCCCGCAGTCCAGACATCTGCCTGTCCTCCTGTCTCCCTCTCTGTCTTTCCGTCGACCCTCCGACCACTTCAGCCTCCTCTTCAGGGACTCGACCTGCTCCCTGCACCGGGTCACCTCTTCCAGAAAGCTGTCCTCTACCAGCCGGGTGATCTCATACATGGCAGCTTTAAACACCGTCTCCATCACACCAGAAAGTTGGGACTGAAACGTGACTATAGTTTCAGCCATTATGCAAGTTTAAGACTTAAGAGTCCTGTATTATCAGTAAACTGAAGAACAGGCAACTCTGGACTGGAGAAGACTAGCAGAGTGGCAGCTAACCTCGGTCTCTTTATATTGGATGTGCCAGTGTCTTAAACTCGATTTCAGTCGTCTAAGTGACGATAAAAATGTTGTAAACGTATGTTGGTTGACCCACATTTACCGTGTGGTTACTCTAATTTCAACAAACCTTAATGTAGAGTCGCCTGTAATCAGCCACCGTTAGCTACCTAGCTTGCAACACTAGTTGAGATGCAGCGTTATAACGTTACAGACTTCCACCACTATGCGATAAGCAACTAACGAAAACATTAAATAACCATATTTAACATGCACATGGTTTATGATTTAGTTTAAAGTTGGGTTTTGGTCGTAAAAGTATTTCAATTTCTTAGCTGTAACATAACGTTGCAAATACCGTTTAGCTTTCATTTCCGGTTGATTCTAGTGATGTGTCGTCACGAACGAGCCGGGTCAAAGAGCCGGCTCTTTTAAGTGAACGATAAGAATCGGCTCCCATCCGAGAGCCGTTTTTTTTTTTGTTTTTTTTCTTTAATTAATTCAAGGCAGAATGATAGGATAATCTTCTCCGCGCCACGGGCACTCCATGCACTGACTGTTCTTCTTCTTCTTCTTTTGGAATTTGCGGAAGACTAGACGCATCAGAGGGGAATTGCTGCCCTCCACAGGTCATTTGTAGATCGCTATTGGTTGGATTAAATCCTCATGTAGAGTCCTGTGCGACGAAGATAGTTGATTACAGTCTTTGTTGTTTCGCTGTTCTCCGTGCTGAGTATTGATTTTAACGAGTGGTCTGTGACGCCGGTTTTTGACAGTTCTGCCTGCATGATGCACTGACTGTAACTGAATGTTGTGTTAATGACGTCCGTGCGACCAATCAGGTAATGACAGACAAGGATCATACCATCAAGCAGGGAGGTGTGGGGTGTGTGCGGCGAGCTGACGGTCTACAGGTACAGAGCAGGAGGAAGAGGAGGAGAGAAAGAGAGAGAGGAGTGCGGTGCGCGAATAGCAGACAAGATGAGTGACAGTCGGAAACGAAGCAGCATGTAAAATTATGATATTCTGGAAATTATAAAGTTTAGTATAATTAAATTGAATAATTTAAGTGATATATTCGCAGACATACTAATCATAGGTCATAACAGCGCTAAATTTTGCTGAAATATAAAAGGCAGAAGTGGTAAAATGAAGAGCCGTTTGGGAGCAGAAAGATCCGGCTCTTCTTGGTGAGCTGAGCCAAATGATCTGGCTCACTAAAAAGAGACTGGATTCCCATCACTAGTTGATTCCGTAAACAACAGGCACTTCCGGTATTTAAAGTACGGGTCGTGAATTGGGACAATCTTAATCGTTTCAGCTTGCATTGGGTGTGTGTTAAAGAATTATCTCTTACTGGTCAACAAATATAGCGTCAAGGTTGACTAATTACTCACACATGTACCAATTTGTTTTCTAACCAACTGACTATGTTATATACAAAATACACAGTTTGTTGTTTTAAGCTTATCACCGGATATTCGCTCATTTCCCTTCTTCCGTGGAAGTGCGTCACACAAAGCGGAGTGAACCGCGGTCTGTCTTTGCCACACGACGGGAAGGAAGGAGCCATGTTGAGCCACAGCTCCTTAATGACATGTTTTTTTTTATATAACGCTACAGTAAACGTACTGCTAAACTCCTATTGAAACTCGGGACGAACTATAAACCATAACCAAACATGTCGGCGGACGATTTCCAGACCAAGTACTCCTCTGTGATGGAGAGCATGCTCAAGAGTGCGATAGCTGAGACCACGAAACTTTTCGAAACTATGGTGGACGAGCTGAAGGCAGAGATCTCTCAGATGAAGAAGGAGAACGAGGACCTTAAGACGAGATGCAGCCAGTTTGAGGAGGCGAGAAACCAGCCGGCTGTTGACAGCAGAGAGAGTGAGCCTCCTCCTCCTCCAGGGCCTAGCGACGGCTCTGACAGGCGAGACCGAGCGGTTCAGTGTGGTGAGTTGTTGTGATCTGTTTACCACCACAACCTTGGTGACCCATGTAACTGTCTGATAATGATATATGATGTGTAAGCCCATATTATGAGTGTATTCGTGTGATATGGGATACTTAATAGCAGCTCCTGGCTGTTGATGTTGATCAGTAGCTTAGCCTAGCTTATAATCGTATCTAAAGCGTGGGATCCAGAATAGGAGGGAAACCATACAATGCTTCGTACAGCGTGTTCCTACAACTTCTACCAGGGTTCTGGCATTATGGTTGTAATAAAGTACTAAATCATTGACAAACTGTAATCACTTCATTTATTACCGTTGTGACTTCCTATTTTAATTGTATGATTAGATTCACTACTATAATTTCACTATTCGTGTTAACATGGAGGGAAGTCACATATTAAGCAATAATGGAAACTTTTTTAAAAATCTCTTAATGAAAGAAGCATGTTTTTAAAGGGGAACACCACCTAAATTCAGAATGCCACTATGTTATTTCCATGGCCTTGTAAAGTTCAATCAATATTTGTGAACATGAGCTACTCTCTCTCTCTCATGTACTGAAGAAGTTGTTTTACATTGAAAAAGCATAGAAGAAAGACTTATCTCAAACCACAAGCATCCATTAATTCATAATGCTTGCTTAGCGTCGAATTGGCAGCCTGGTCTCCTATAAATTCCCATACAACGAAACTACATTGTCAATTATGTTACAAGGGAAACATTTTTTCTCCCACGTTAAGTTTCTTTTTGATGTATCACAAATATGTTTCTCATCAAAGTCCACAGAACTCCACATAGGGAGAAATTTGGGTTGAATAGGTGGGTCAACACAGGATTTTCACCCAGGAGACTGCTGTTTGTGTCCTGTGTGAAACCGAAAGTCAATGTTCGCTTATATTACAAACATGGGAGGGAAGTCACATAATGTAGAACTGAAATAGGTCATAATGGAAAATATTTTAAAATCTCTTAATGAAAGAAGCATGTTTTTAAAGGGGAGCACCACCTAAATTCAGAATTCCATTATGTTATTTCCATGGCCTTGTAAAGTTCAATCAATAATTGTGAACATGAGCTACTCTCTCACCTAGTTGTTTTACATTGAAAAAGCATAGAAGAAAGACTTATCCCAAACCAAAAGCATCCATTAATTCATAATCCTTCAAAAAAAGGGGGGAGTCCAAGGCACTTTTCTGGCAAACAATATAAAAAGCCTTTATTCAATTGTTTCATGCATTGTTTTTAGCATTTCATCATGAAATAGCAAATTGAATAAAGGCTTTTTATATTACATCTAAAGCGTGGGATCCAGAATAGGAGGGAAACCATACAATGCTAACTGCTTCGTACAAGGGTTTTGTCATTATGGTTGTAATAAAGTACGAAATCATTAACAAACTGTATTCACTTGTACATTTATTACCATTATGACTTCCTATTTCAATTGTATGATTAGATCAACTACTATAATTTCATATCTATTTCGTGTTAACATGGGAGGGAAGTCACATAATGTAGAACTGAAATAGGTAATAATAGAAAATATTTTTAAAATCTCTTAATGAAAGAAGCATGTTTTTAAAGAGGAAGACAACCTAAATTCAGAATGCCATTATGTTATTTCCTTGTAAAGTTCAATCAATATTTGTGAACATGAGCTACTCTCTCTCTCTCACCTACTGAAGAAGTTGTTTTACATTGAAAAAGCATAGAAGAAAGACTTATCTCAAACCACAAGCATCCATTAATTCATAATCCTTCCTTAGCATCAAATTGGCAGCCTGGTCTCCTATAAATTACCATACAACGAAACTGCATCGTCAATTATGTTACAAGGGAAACATTTTTTCTCCCACGTTAAGTTTCTTTTTGACGTATCACAAATATGTTTCTCATCAAAGTCCACAGAACTCCACATAGGGAGAAATTTGTGTTGGATAGGTGGGTTAACATAGGACTTTCACCCAGGAGACTGCGGTTTGTGAAACCAAAAGTCAATGTTCACTTATATTAATATACGTCCATAACTGAAATAATGTAACAAATGTACTAATTTAAGCCAAGCCATGATGTTTTTACTAAAGCTTACCATGTAGTTTTGTTGCGTTTTAGTTTTACTTTGACTTTCACGAAAAAGCCACAGCCAGCCATCCACCTTGAGTCGCAATAGTCCCATTTACTGAGGCAGGCTTTGTTGTCTGAGCCTTTCGACTCTATATTTGAGCTGTCAGAGGAGATCAGCCAAGCTCCTTCTTTGTATATTAGCAGGCTTCTTTTCAAAACATATACCCGGAGTCAGACCAAACAGCATTTAGGGATTTGGCAGTTTGAATTATAACCCTTTTTTGTTTGAAGATTCTGGACTAAAGTCTTAAAAATCACCAATTGTCCTTTTTTTTTTGTGTGTTTATGTTTACAGACCTTGTTCCTTACCGCACAGTGCTGGTGGAGCAATGTCAACCATTGAGGCACTCATCATCGCAAAACCAAGAGCAGCAATGCAGTTATGAGCAGATGGAGTACAGTCTGCAGGACCACACCTATGGAGAGGGAACTACTCAAATGGCCTTTATACTTGTCAAGCAGGAGGTGCGTGTGTATGTTAGCAGTCAACAAACTTATTTTCCCATTTGTGTCTTCTTGAAATTTAAATCTATTTTTGTCGTCCCTCTGCAGGGCTCTTACGATGATTCTTCTCCACCGCCTGTCCTGAAGCAAGAGGAAGCTGAGCCCACTATTGTCTACGGGCTAGCAGGTGAGGAATTAAAACCAACTTTTCATTTCCCAACTAAAGTTTGATAATTTGTACGATTTACAAAATTTGTTAAGGTTCCCTACTCCCCATTCTCACCTTTTTATTTTCTTATCATGTTTCCTGCTGTGCCTAGGTTCACCACAGGCCTCTGCTTGTGGAACTGAAAATGAAGGGCCTCTCATTAACCAGGAATGTTCAACTGGGGAAATGCCCTTGCCTCAAAAAGATGAAGAGCCCCGAGTGGCACCGGAACTACCCTGTTTGGGAATGGATAGCGATTTACAAGGAGCTCAGAACCAATCGTCTGAATTGGAGCATTCACTTGTCATCTCACTTGCTGCAATAGAAGACAACGTGAGAGAAGGGTCTGAAGTCAGTCAGAAGATATCAGAAACACAGGGAGAATCCATAACATCCATTGAAAAACACCCATTGGTGGATGCTCTTCATCAATCAGAAGTTGAACCTCTGTCAGTGGTCCCCCAACAATGTCAAAGAGAGGGTGAAACGTCAGTAAATGAACAGGCTGATGTTACTCAGCAACAGAATAAAGATATGCAATCTGCAGAGCAACAGTTGTCGCAACCTTTGCCACTCAAGAAAGGAAAAGCATCTGAAAAATTAAAGAGTGGTGTGGCAGACGGTGGGCCTATTCCCCAGCCTGAGTTGGTGGTACAACGCAGAAGAGGACGGCCACCAAAGAAAGCTAAACGTCCGCAACAGCCCGCAAAAGAAATTGGTTCTCCGTCTGTTTCAGTAGCATCTTTAGGTAAAGGATGTTCCTCTGAAAAGGACAAACCATCTGGATCTCAACAAATTTCAACGGAATTGGGAGAAGGGGCAATTCAGGCCCCATCCACTGAAGGTTCATCTGCAGTTGAGACACTCAACGCTCAGACAGTTCAACCCAGAGAACGCCATACTTCTGTAACTCTTCAGGATGCAATGCTATTAGTTGAAGCCATGAATCAGTCAACGGCAGTACCAGCTCAAACCCAGTGTGCCCCCCGTGTGGGTACCTTACAAACTGTGGACGAAGTCCCGGCTGAGCCACAAACGCCACTGCTTCCCGTTGAAACTCGAAAAGCTGCAGGCAATCTGCCTGTGACAGTGACCACAATGACGCAGTCAACAAAAGAGAAAATCAGAGTCACTCCTGTGACTGCAGATGCCACTCCAACCAATGAATCTCAGGCCCACATCAAGGGCGTCATCCCAAAACAACAGCATACAGTCACACCATCCAATAAAACTACATCTTCAGTGTCCCTAGCAACTGCCGCAGTTCAAACAAATGTGCAGTCACTTCAGCAGCGCCCTACCCGTCGTCTGATAACAACAGTAGCGCCCAGCAAAAGGGGTACGGCAGTATCTCATAAAATAATTGCCATGCCACGATCAGTATCCTCATTAATGTGCCATAAAATAGCAGCACTGTCTCCAAGCCAGCTTCCCACTGTTGTGTCTACAGTGGTTGCCGCACAGAAAACAAGCATACTTCCAGGCTCTACAACTGCCGGCTTGACTCTCGGAACACCTTCCCTTTCCTCAGTTCCTCCGAAAACAATATACGTTTCGTCCAGGAAACCGTTTCCTGTTGTTCCTTCACAGTCAACCGCCACCTCAACAGACCCGCAGCCAGGGACTCTACCACGCCCCAAAAAAATAACAATTATAATTCCCAGACAGGTGTCAGCTGTAGCGTCAAGGAAACCGACCACTGTTCTGACAACCAAGCAGGAGTCTGCCAAATCGGCCGCTCCTGTTAAGGTGTCACCGCAACAGTTGATTTCTTCGTCACACGTGTTAAGCGTTTCTGTGGATACACAAATGGTTTTAGATGAAGTTGCCACAATATCGTCTCAAAAGGAATTGGGAATTTTCCAGAGAAAATCTCTCAAGCAAACCGCTTCTGTTTCTGATCCAGTAACTGCACCTACAGATACCTGTTCAGATTTAAACATGCCAGTTGGGCTAGTGCCAACCTCCGCGTCTCCGGTGGTACCGGCGACTTTTGAACAAAATCTTTCTGCTGTGGTCAGATTATCCAGACTCTCATTTCCAGTAACAGCCAAGGAAGCAGTATTAGTCTCAAGCCTGTCTGCAGATGAATCCTCTGAAACTCAATCCATTTTGAAAGATGGTACCACACAAGAGGAACCATCGTCTGTGGTCATATCTACACAGCCATCAGCGCTGTCCACTGGCATTTGTCCCAGTTTAAAAGAAACTTCTGTTGCTCTGTCTGTAAACACCTCTCAGATGACCTCGGAAAACTGCACCATTTTGGAAGAAGAGTCACCCGACTGCGGGCCATCTACACCATCCAAGGTGTCAGCACCCGTCTTTGAGGACTCAACATTAACCATCTACACGACCCAGGCTCCTGCTGTATCTGGTACAGCTGATGAACCCATTTCTAATTCTGATGAGGAAATAATCAGTGTAGCAGTGCAAGATGCATCACCTAATGACCCACCTATAGAGGAGAAACAGTCAGCTGCACTCCTACATCTAACCCCCATCACCACCAAGGACATCTCTGATCCTCATTTACAGATGACTAAAGCCCAGTTCCTGGCGCAGCTGGCAGTGACACCTGTTACGGAAGACCCAAAAAAGGTAACGTATTAAACACTCCTCAGTATGTTTAACAATATGATTTGTGATGGGAACACACACCCCATTTGCTAGGTGGTTAACCACTATTTTCAGTTATGTTAAAAAAAAAGCTATATAGAAACTGCATGAGAGTCTGGAATGTGTCAAATTTGTAGATTACAGGCATACAAACATGTCACCTTTCAGCGAAATTTGCAGTTTTGAAACCAAAATAGGTCACACACGTGATTCGTGTAGAGCCGATGACTTTTTGAAATGGGTGGGGGTAGGGGTGTTAATGGGTGCAAGTGATCAGTCTATGGACGGATTTCCGTCTGAATTATTCCGTCATAGTCTGTTTCTTTTTACCACTAACGCTAAAAAGTTGATGCACGTAATGTGGAACCAAAGTTCATAAGCTCGAGTTTGGCTCGGAAACTTATAGCCGTGCAATGCTAGCAACAAGTGCAGAAGTTAGCACAATAACAGGATTGGCGTGCGAGTCAGTCACACTATGCCGAGCGCAAATGAAAAATTGTAGCTAACTATTTCTGTTATGTATACTTTTCATGTGTAAAATGTTTCCTTTGCCAATTGGAACTCCTACGAAGACTATTGCGATTGCTGTGAATGTATGTTTTGCTAAATAATTTTTTTCTTTCCTTTTTTTTTATAGGCCTCCTCTAATGACTCTGTAGATGCCACAGCTTCTTGCACAGAGACCAGCACCAGTGACAAGAAAAGGTTACAGAAAAATTCCCTTGTGGCCCAACTTCGAAGTCATCTCCGAGCTCACTCGAAAGCTAGAAGAACTGAAACAAATCCAGAACCACGCCCAGAAACCGAGACCCCCACTGTAACCCCTAAAAAACGTAGATTAGAGAATGACAGTCCTAACGATAAAAACGTAACTAGAGAACCTATTCCCCTCAAAGACCCAGGAGCAGTTGAAGATATTACATCTCCAAAAAAGACAACTGATGCTGTTAGCCCAAGGAGATCTGGACTATGTGAAGCTGGTGTTGGACACAAGAAGACTGTTAGTGAACCAACTTCTGTCAGTTCTAGGAGGTTTACGGCTACAAGAAAATCCACTTCTGTGAGTCCGAGAAGGTCTAGGTCAGGTGCAAATGGTGTAGGCTCCAAAACTAAGATATCCACTTCTGTGAGTCCCAGGAGGTCTAGCTCAATGAAACAAAGTGCTAGCCCTAAAAAGACAAAATCCACCTCGATGAGTCCTAGGAGGTCTAGCGCAATTAAAGAAAGTGCTAGTGCTAAAAAGACAAAATCCACCTGGGTGAGTCCTAGGAGTCCTAGCACAGTTAAAGAAAGTGCTAGCGATAAAAAGACAATATCCACCTCGGTGAGTCCTAAGAGGTCTAGCGCAATTAAAGAAAGTGCTAGTGCTAAAAAGACAAAATCCACCTGGGTGAGTCCTAGGAGGCCTAGCACAGTTAAAGAAAGTGCTAGCGCTAAAAAGACAAAATCCACCTCGGTGAGTCCGAGGAGGGCTAGCGCAACTAAAGAAAGTGCTAGCGCTAAAAAGACAAAGTCCACTTCTGTGAGTTCGAGGATGGCTAGCTCAACTAAACAAAGTGCTAGCTCTAAAAAGACCCCACAAATTTCTTTGCATTCTAGGAAGATTGTTTCAACTAGAGATATGGCCAGCTCCAAAATTGGTGCTAGCCCAAAAAGTGCTAAAACCTCTTCTGTGAGGACTAGCTTGAGTAGAGATGGTGCTAGTCCTAAAAAGACAAAATCTACTGCTAGTCCTAGAACTTCTAGTTTAAGTCAAAATGATACTACTCCTAAAGTGTCTACCAATGAATTTTTCTGCCGTAGGAGGTGTACCTTCCCTAAAGATGGTTCCGACAGTAAACAAGTTCAAAGTGAATCCAATTCCCGCATAAGTACAGACGGTGCTAGTACTAAAAACGCCCAAAGTGAAACTGGTTCCCCAAGTGTTAGGTTGCCTAAATTGGCTAAAGATGGTGTCAGTCCAAGAAAGTCGAGGGAATCCCTTCCCGCTAAGAAACCCAGATTAATTCAAGATGGTACTGGTCCTAAAAAGAATTCAGGAGTGGTGAACGCTAAGAAGTTGACTAAAGCTGCAAAAGCCAAAAAGATAGCTAAGATGAAAAATTCTAGTCAATCGAAATTGCAGATTGGAGCTAAACCAAGCCAGTTAGCAGAGAACCGTGCTAGCTGTGAGGCTGTGAGGAAATTTACAGCTACAGCTGTGTGGACTCCTCCTACAATGTCAGCCAGTAAAACACCTCCGTCTGGGGGGAAGAAAGAGACGAGTTCACCAAGATCCCCAGATCATCCATTAATTTACCCCCCGAGTATTTCTCTCCTCCCCATACCTGTCAGAGCACCACCTGTTGTATCACCATTACAGCCTTTATCAGTTATCGGTAGGCGTCTGCTCAAGAACCAGTGTGGGGAGTGTGGCCGCGTCCTCAGCAGCGTCGCTGCCCTGGAAAGCCATGTTAGTCTCCATGCAGGTCGCCGACCTTTCTCGTGCACGCTCTGCGGGAAGAGGTTCCCAGACTCAAAAGGTCTGAAACGGCATGGCCGGGTGCACCGCAATGGCAGGATCCATATCTGTCCACAGTGCGGGAAAGGCTTCGTCTATCGTTTTGGCCTCACCAAACACCTCCTGATGGTGCACAGGAGGATTAAACCTTTTATCTGCCAGATATGTAACAAGGGGTTCTTCACAAAACGAGACGTGGAAGCCCACATACGGATGCACACGGGAGAGAAACCATTCCACTGCAACCTCTGTGAAAAGAAATTTGCAAGGAGGGTAGAACTAAATGTGCATTTAAGGTGGCACAATGGGGAGAAGAGACACTGGTGCCCATTTTGTGGAAAAGGATTTTTAGACTTCAATAACCTGAAAAGACACAAGTATATCCACACAGGGGAGAAACCACATTCCTGCCCACACTGTCCCAAGAATTTCACGCAGTCGGGCCACCTGAAAAAGCATGTAAAAAATGTACATAAAATATTATGAGATGCATAAAAAGCGATGTTTCACTGAGAATGTTAAAGGATATCGGTATTTTTCAACCTGGACCCTATTTTTCCATGTTTTTGTGACTAATGGGGACAACAATTTTTGAAATTGGTCCAGCATTGAGGGAGAACGCTGCAGCCGCCAGCCACTAAACAAGCTGTAATGTAATCATTTGTGGCAACCTGGCACCGTTAACGTCCGCTAAAAGTGTTCACGGACAGGCTCCGATTGTTATTATAAATGTCAGACAACATTATGGAAAGTACCCTACAGATAAATTAAATGTTTTTCTTACCTTTCGCTTTCCACTTGTCATTGTGTCATTAAACTTGTTGCCGGAAGAGACAACAGTGGAAATGTGAGTGAGAGTGGAGAGAGGAGTGCGACGGGACACCGGTGTTCTCAGAGTTTGTTGTGCTGGAGTACTTAAAGTGTAGCTTAGTGTTATCTAAAAGATTTTCAATGCCATGGCTGGTTATTTATATGATTTCCACAATGTGGATACAACGCAAGGTTTCAGAGCGAGACACACAATAACTAACAGACCAGATCAAGAGAAAGGTAAGAAAAATGTTTAATTTCTCTGTAGGGTCCTTTCCATAATGTGTCGGACACTTATAATAACAATCTGAGCCTGTCGGCGGCAAAAACAAACACTTTTAGTGGACATAAACTGACGGTGCCAGGTTAACCTAAATTATTACATTACAGCTCGTTTAGTGGCTGCCGGTTACTGTGTTCTCCCTCAATACTGGACCAATTTCAAAAAAGGTTGTCCATAAAAACACGGGAAAATAGGGTTGAAAAATACCGGTTATCCTTTAATGTCTTATAATGAGATGTATACATTCTTGTAATATGAGAATACTTGGTATGGAAGGGATCAGTTTAGTATTTTTTTCTTTTACGTAAAGAATTTGAAAAACAAATGCAACTCTGTATTTAAGCTGTGTTCATCAGAGGATTTTTTTTTTATTGTATTTTATGAAGGCTTAAAGGATTTCGTCACTTTAGGAAATTAGCTTTTTTGCTTTCTTGCCGAGAGTCGGATGAGAAGATTAGTACCAATGTCACGTTTGCGTGTATGGAGCTGAAGTGAGTAGGTGATTAGCTTAAAGCGTAAAGATTGGACGCAGCACCTCCTGAAGCTTTGGATGCAGTTTACTCAAATGAGCTTTTATGCGTACACAGCCACAGGATGTTGTAGATTTAGTAGAAAATGCAAAGGTTAATCTGACGCTAGTCTCAAATAGACTGTACATGAAACATCTGTTTTGGACATGGGCTTCAGTGCAAATATCTGCATGTAGAAGTACCACATTTTTACAGTCGTACATTTTCTTCCATTGGTTTATCATAAATAACCCACAATTTTAAAATAATCCCAGCAGATATGTTCAAATCTCTTGCTGCTGTGATATCACTTAACAATTTTTGAATTATTATTTATTGATTGATTTCTTATTTATACAGCTACCAAACTCAAATTGTAGCATATGCCCAACATCGAGAATTTTCACAAGATGTAACGGTGACATTCTAACAGCTGTTCCAGTCTTTACTTTCATTTCTAAACATACCTAACAAGGATATGTCACTGCCCCATAAGCAACGAAGCACTAGAGCACAGCTTCAGCGGTCAGCTGTGTTGATTAAAGAGCTGAGGAGAAGTCTGACTCAAGCTGAAATACAACCTTTTTCTTTTATTATCATTGCGTCTAACATTGTGCAGTATTATGAGAGACAGATTTGATGTCATTGCTTTGTTTTTTTTCCAGCTTGTTTTCCGTTTTCTCTAACTATATTTAAACAATTTTAGATGTCGACCCATCCTTCTTTCAGAATTCTTAACCTCATGTAAGAAATTGTACATATTCTGAATATACATTTATTTCATTGCTATAACATTTGAGATGTATATTTTTTTGGTCCTGTCATTTGAGAAAACAGGTAATAAATGTAGAGATGTCAAAGTTACACCCTGCTGTTTACATTTTTGACAGGAAACATTTGATATTATTGTTAAATAATTTTGGCAAATGCAGATCAACTTAGTCATTATCTTCAGTACGAACATTTCCATTTCAGATAATTCATGTTATTTAAATGAATACATATTTTTTTCTACAATTCACTGTTCAGGATATCTTTGCTGTGACCCAAGTACAAGCATTTATGATAATGCTTGATCATTTTAATTCTGTGACTAAGACTTGAACAAGATTTTATTTTATTTTTTTTCAGGTAATCCAATTTCTTAGTCTGATCTTAATTTTCGTAGAAAAATCCGACTGAAAAAAACTGTTTTCCACGTGTCACAGAAAAAAAGAACTTAGAAAAATTATCCTGGCAAAACATTTTTTTTTCAACCTGTTCTTAAGTCATAAACATAGGAGAGAAATTATTTAGATTAGACATAGAAAATGGATCAGAAAAAAAAAAAATGTTGCTTTCAGGACTTCCGTAGACTGGCCATACAGCTGTGGTTAGTTTTAGATCAGTGTAGAATAATGCCCTGCAGTTAATGTGGTAAAAATAAAAAAAAAATAAATAACACACGCACTTACTGTCAATAACTCTATTAACAAAGTTAGAGTAATGACTGGAGATTGGCAAGTCAATTAAAAGTCCTAAAGGGGTTGAAGGAAATGGAGTAGAAGCGCTGCTGGGAATAAAATACTCCAAGGCACTCTGTAGGATTTGTGCAAAATTAAACTGCTTTTAATTTACATGACAAAAATGACTAAAACCATGGTGGTCTCCCCTAAAGTTACATGAAACACATTCTTGATATTCTTGATATTTCTGCTGCCATTCGAGTACAGTGGAGATGAATGGAATGTTGATGAATGAAAAAAATCAATCTGAAAACAGTCTAGACCTCCACTTCTACTGAAGATTTTGTCTCTATAAAAACTGTTGCAAATGAGCTGTGCCCACTACAGGATAACGGATTGTTTCATTCATATCATACTTTCCTTTTTATTCCACCCAGAGAAAGTCCGTCAATCCATTTCCTTTTCAATATTATGGATTTGTTTGAAAAAATGTCAACAAAACCCACCAAATCATGCCAACTGTATTCTACGGAAGGCCAGAAAAGCCAAGCAATCTTTTTTTTTTTTTTATCCATTTGCGATCCATTTTCTGTTTGTTCTCCATTATTTTCTCTCTTGTGTTTATGACTTAAGAGCAGGTGAAAAAAAATGTTTTGCCAGGATAATCTTTCTAGGTTCATTTTTTTCTGTGAAAAAGGTGGAAAAATCAGCCTAAAATTATTATTTTTTTCACTTGTTTTCACACAGGAAAAAAAAAACTTTAAAGATTATCCTGGCAAAACCATTTTTTTCACCAGTGTTCATATTTTTTTTGCAGCAGGATATCTGAGCATGAGATGACCATCACCAGTAGGAAGTTTATTTTAAATAATTTACAGTGGTAGACAGTGTATCCAATACCTGATGCAGAGTACAGACAACCTAACCTAAGCCCTTCAAAACCTTGTTCCAAGTGCAGATACCAGCAGGCACAACCACAGTGGCAGCGACAGGGTTAAAGCAGGAGGGCCAGCCGAACGTACAATGGAGTGATGGCACTTGCCCACATTTCCAACTTCATCTACAGCTACAAACTCGACAATCTGCGAGCAGCAGGAGGATGTGTAGTTGGCCTGAATAATTGGGTCACTCAGGGAGGTGGTTGTGAGGTTTCCGCTGCCCTGGCTCAGGGAAACGCGTTCTATCCCGGTGCCGTTTCCGTCGGTAAGGTTGGCCGTGAGCTCCCACTGGAAAGGTCCACACTGAGACACATCTTGAGGGCAATCATCAGCCAGCACACTAACCACTTCACACAAAGGCTGAATAAAATCTGTAATCTGGACAGAGAAAAAGAAAAGAAAGGTGGGAAATGTCATTCATGAATCACATGAAAGGGAAATTAACATCTGTAGTAGAGATACCATTTATTTCCTTCCCGATACCTGAACTTGCGGTATCGGCCGATACCGAGTATCGATCCGATACCAGCGTGATAAAAAAATATGTAGTTATTATTATCATAATTTAACAGCTGTTTACTACTGACCATGTTTGGATGTGATATGATTACTGTCTTTTGTTGTATGGCCTGGCTCAGTTTAAATTCTTTGCAAAACATGAACAAATTTTCCACTGTGAAATATTGCCAAAAGGCTGATTTTCTTCGCTCTCACTACAGTTACCATTACACTCTCCACTAGCACCGCACTGTTGTTGTTTGCTATCGTCACATAACAAACTACTTGCAATCAGTTCTTCTTCGCTGCTCTGCAGCCATGATACATTCAGGGCGACAGCACAGTGAAGGCTACTGTTTTGAAGCGGCAAAGAAGAATTGATTTCCGGTTAAACAAGTTGATTTTTTTGGGTTAACAAGTTATGGTATCGGATCGGTGCATAGACTGGCATACTTGTATACCTTTTAATGTGTATACCTATTAAAGGTACAGTGTGTAGGATTTAGCAACATCTAGTGGTGTGGTTGCAGATTGCAACCAACTGAGTACAGCTCAGTGGCCATCTTTACCATAAAAACACTACTTTAGGAGCAACGGAAGTCAGACGGTGGCTGGCGGTACCGCAATTTAGCACTCTGTGGCTCACGTTACCGCAGTTTCACAAACGTGTCAGAGAACTACGGTGGCCTTCAGGTAACGTAAAAACGTGAAAGGCTCTCTCTAGAGCCAGGGCTCGGTTTTTTCCGTTCCAGGCTACTGTAGAAACATGGTGGAGCATCATGGCGAACTCCGTGACGAGGACCTGCTCCCTATGTAGATATGAAGGGCTCATTCTAAGCTAATGAAAACACAACGACTCTTAGTTTCAGGTGATTATACACTAATGAAAACATAGTTATGAATATTATATTCTATTTCTAATAGAACCCCTGAAATGTTACACACTGTTCCTTTGAAGCCATCATTGTGGCTATGCTCAAAAGCTTTTTAATTTACTTGTTCTTTTTTTTCACTCTTTCCAACTGTATATTCCAGGATGTGTTTGGTTACCTTGGTGACAACAGAGAATCTCAAAACGACATAGTTGGAGTCCACACCACCACTGGACGATTTGGCTTCCAAAGTCAGAGTGACATCGGTGCCTGATGGTGTGTCAGCAGGTGGCGTAATGATCATAGTAGCATTAGCATACTGTCCAGTTGTCAAGGTGAGCCTGTCGAGAGAAGAGATAGAAATTATAGGAACTATTACTATGAATCCATGCATTTGATTTTGATTGGAATATTAAGAGTCTACAGCCGCACTAGAGGAGTTCAAACCCAGCTTACTCTCTCAGCTGACCAATCACAGTGTGAAGTGGGTGTAAATGTAGGATCTATCTGTCTCATGCTCTACGGTCAGGATACAGTGACAGTTTTATAAAAATATCTTCATCGTATTTGCTCAAAGTTACCGACTGCAGCTTTAAGCATGACCCTAACCTTTACACTAACTCATAGGCAGGGATGCACAAAGTTACTCCACCCAGATTTAAATTAAGCTTCAGGTGGCAGGAAGGAGTACTTTAGGTTTAGAGATGTGTCAGTATCGATGAAGATATTAGGATAACAAAAGCATTGTTTTTAGCTGCTTCCCCTCACTTGTCTGGGTAGGACATTTTGAAGCTTCTGTCATTTCTGGCGCTGATGAGGTATTGACCACCAGAGCCCTGAGTCATGACACTGAAGGGGAGCTTGAAGGCCTCTCCTGGCTCCACACTGCTGTCTACCACAGCCTAGAGGGAAATGGAAGTGGAGAAGAAGGGAACAAAAACAGGTGAAGAAGAGTGATATTTTTAATATTCTTTCATCTTACTTTAAATCAAACAAAACCTGCTTGTATGTGGACACAGGAAGAGGAGAGACCGACCTGGATATTCACATTGGAGACGGACATCTGGGTGGTCGATTGCCTCTGGAATTCACTGTTTGACACTTTGTCCGTTCCTTTCAGCATGACCACAAACTCCCCCTCAGGGACGGCATCGACAGTCACCAGGATGTCTCCGTTGCCCATGTCAGTTGTTGTGCTATTTCTGACAGTCTCAGGACCAGACACAGTTACCAGGGCAACATCTCCTATGGTCATCGAGGACGGACCTTTCCTACCCATCACTGTGAGCATGAGAGTGGCCGGTTGGCCTGAGTTTCCAGAAGAGAGAAGTGAAGAAGTAAGGTAGGGGAGAACGTGATTAATTAACAACATTAATTTTCATGGCAAAAAGTGATCTATGCACACTCAAGAGCACACTTAGGCACATAAGAGCGCTGAGATGTTTGTGCAATATAACTGGTTATTGCAGGTTTTTTAATTTCACAGTTTCACAGTCTGATCTAAATTATTTTCTTTCACAGTTCAAATTAAAATCATTTTTAATAATACTTTCATTATTTTACTAAGCATTATGGTCATAATTATCAGTATGATGAATAAACACTACACTAACACTTCAACACTGAACAAGTAATAGCATCCCATGCATCTATTTTTTTTATTATATATCTAATATTAAATATGACAGCTCATTTGTACCTCCACTTCAAAACATTTGTTTAGGTTTGTAGTAGTAGTAGTAGTAGTAGTAGTCCAACTCCTTAGTAGTCCTTATTCACTTTCACTACTAGGTTTACAGAAATAAACATTTCATACAAAATAACAATCATACCTCAGTTTTTATGTGTTTACCACCTTATTTTTTAAACATTTTATTTAATTTGCAAAGTGAACCACACATTTTTAATCCTTTGTTTTAAACA
>CAKAOI010047386.1:73550-84485 GCA_916701655.1 Sebastiscus albofasciatus
AGGTAGGGGAGAACGTGATTAATTAACAACATTAATTTTCATGGCAAAAAGTGATCTATGCACACTCAAGAGCACACTTAGGCACATAAGAGCGCTGAGATGTTTGTGCAAAATAACTGGTTATTGCAGGTTTTTTAATTTCACAGTTTCACAGTCTGATCTAAATTATTTTCTTTCACAGTTCAAATTAAAATCATTTTTAATAATACTTTCATTATTTTACTAAGCATTATGGTCATAATTATCAGTATAATGAATAAACACTACACTAACACTTCAACACTGAACAAGTAATAGCATCCCATGCATCTATTTTGTGTTATTTTATATCCACCATTAAATATGACAGCTCATTTGTACCTCCACTTCAAAACATTTCTTTAGGTTTGTAGTAGTAGTAGTAGTAGTAGTAGTTGTTGTTGTTGTTTTTGTTGTTGTAGTACTTACAATAAGTCCTTTTTAGTCCTTATTGACAATTTTCCAAAAAAAATGCACATAACAATAAATGAACAATAATAATAAAGGCAAATAAGGCATTAAAGGAAAACAAAACAAATACTGTCTGAAAAGGTGTAAACTGAAGCTTATTATACCTACCTAATAGGCCTTTATACTTTCACTACTAGGTTTACAGAAACAAACATTTCATACAAAATAACAATCATACCTCAGTTTTTATGTGTTTACCACCTTATTTTTTAAACATTTTCTTTAATTTGCAAAGTGAACCACACATTTTTAATCCTTTGTTTTAAACATACCTATTCCCCTAAATGCATACTGTCTCTCTCTGCTTTCTAACAACCTCTGAATACAATCAGGAAGCAAATCATTTTGTGCTTTGTACATTATCTTTGCAATCAACTAGATCAAGCCAGTTAAATCAGTTTTAAAGCTAGAGTGAAAATACTGGTATCATATGAAACTAAAAAAACCTAAGGGATCCATTGGTACCAACGATGTAAATAACTCTCAAAACTTATGCTAACGTTTGGTGAGGAAAATAAGCCTTGGCCACTTTCAAAGGGGTCCCTTGACCTGAAAATGGGTTCTATGTGTACCCACAAGTCTCCCCTTTACAGACATGCCCACTTTATGATAATCATAGTCAAGTCAGCACATTGGGCTTGAGTTTTCCATGTTATGATTTGAGCATATTTTTTATGCTAAATACAGTACCTGTGAGGGTTTCTGGACAATATTTGTCATTGTTTTGTGTTGTTAATTGATTTCCAATAAAAACATATCACATACATTTGCATAAAGCAAGCATATTTGCCCACTCCCATGTTGATAGTATTAAATACTTGACAAATCTTCCTCTAAGGTACATTTTGAACAGATAAAAAATGTGTGATTAATCGCGATTAAATATTTTAATCGACTGGCAGCCCTAGCTGGTATTGTATGTACACAGTAGGTAATGTATGGAATTATGATTATTATACATTCATTTTCATACACTCTTTCTATTCCAACATCATTTGTTATCATTTTTGCTTGATTATTGATTTGCCGATTACCAAATATTATAAACTTTGGTCCGGTGCTCCACTCTCTTTAGACTTTCCTTTGGCCATTCTTGACTTAATTCTCTCTTTTCATTCTCTGTGTGCACACATCCCTGCAGTCTCATGCCCTTTTATGGGATTTGTCAGGGTGTTTAGGATCAACTGGTACATTCCTCCAACTTACAAGGAAATGGAAAACAAGTACCAACAATCCAGCGGATTAAGAACATGTCATGAATCTGACAGACTTTTCTTTGGAACTTTCTTAAGAACAAATGAAAAAAAAAAAAAGAAGAAGATATTGGTGAATGAGGCCCAGTGTTAGTTTGAGAATGGGTGTTGGAGGGACAATGCCATCAGTTATAGGAAAAAATGCTCAGTAAAGTTAAACCTGCATTAATGGATATGTTTGTCCACTTGCAGTGGAAACAGGCTGTAACATGATCATCTTATGAAGTTGTTATGGCAAACTTGTGAGCAAATATTTACTAATTTACACATCCAGCAGACACGGAGCAGAGTCAGGTTCCAGGACACCTGGCGAATGTAAGTCCAATATCATGAGGGAAATATCTGTCTCTCTAGCAGGGACGCTGGGAGTCAGTCAGAGATGGTGTTGAGAGGAAGTCAGTCTATATAATGATGTCATACTAAATGCTGTGCACCATTCATGTTTTTTGCTGTAGCCTAATTATGGCCATTTATATTTAATTTATTAATATCATTTTACACTAATTTTCAGGGTCCCCCCTGGGGTTTATGTGCTGAGCAGCTGTTGGGGTATGGGTAGTCAGGGGGTTTGGAGGTCCTCCCCCAAGAAAAGAAAGAAAGGTTTTTGACTTAAAACTATGCAATTTCACATCATTTTGGACCTATTGCTATAGATAACGCCCAAAAAGCTTAAAGACAAAATTTGCCAGTTGAATAGTTATTTTATTATTTACACCTATCACAGCCTTCATCTGAACATTTAATTCATCTGGCAACGTTTGCCCTGTTAAATTATAAGAGCAGATTCCGAAAAAAACTGAACATGGTTTTATCAGTGCGTAACATCGCGTTTTAATGAACAACCAGTTCTGCCCCTGCATTCCAACAGAATGACTGCTAGATGATTCACTGTCATTGCCGATATTATGTGGGCCTACTGCTTTTGCAGGACATGAACATTGTATCGATAAATTCTTCCTCGTTCACCCCTCCTCCCCAGTACCGTGCAATGAGTCCACTCTCTCCTCTCCACGTTGTTTTTATGTAGTGCAAAAAGGCGCTGCAATGTCAGGGAAAACGCTGATTTTAGAAATGCAAATTTGAACATCAACATACTGTATGTATGTGAGGATGAAGTCATTTCATACAAGAGACGAGCGAGGATATACCGATGCGCATTCACCCCGCGAAGGTTCATGTGAGACAATATAAAACATAATTTAATAATATATATGTTCTAAATTTCCATTGAAGTTTAACACTAGGCCTACAGAAAAAAAACAGGGGATGCTGCAGCATCTTCAGCACCTCTGCCTGAGCTAGACGATTACAAAACAACCAGCGGATGCTATTCTAGCACAGAGACTACACATCGTGACACCAGCCTCAGACAACACATGTCTAGCAACACTATCACATTTATGATTGATTATGACACATAATTACCTTGTGCCTGTACAATGTACAGTTAACAAGGTGTTTTATTGCATGTTGGGTACCTGCTTGTGGACGCCCACTGAGCACCGCATAACCTGGGTGAGGTCCCCCGAAGCTTTCCACAAAGTCATAGATAAAGGTAATAGTACTCTGGCCTGGAAACACAAGAACAGACTTACAGTAAATACAGATACAAATGTTTAAAACATAATTAAGCTTCACCAAAAGCTGTGTAAAAAAGCAGTGGAAATATAAATGAAATGCATTACTGATTATAAAACAGTTAACACAATAGGGGTCAGTTTACCTTAAAGGAATAGTTCGACATTTTGGGGAATCATTTGATTTGCTTTCTTGCCAAAAGTTACATGAGAGGATCAATAGGCTACCACTTTCACGTCTGTTCAGTCAATATGAAGCTATCAATTAGCTTAGCTTAGCACAAAGATTGGAAAGAGGGGGATACAGCTAGCCTAGCTCTGTCTAAAGGTAAGAAAAGCCGCCTACCAGCAAATCTACAGCTCATTATTTACACGTTATATCTCGTTTGTTTAATCTGTTCAAAAAAACAAAGTATAAAACCATAATTTGTGGTTTGTGTTTTTTATGGTCTTACTGTGAAGGGGTTATGTGCTGGACTATGTTTTGGCGGTAACTTCCGTAAGTCTCCACTGGTCGCCTTGCCACCTCAAGGTGGCTACTGTTGGACAGAGTCAGACTAGCTATTTCCCTCGTTTCTGGTCTTTATGCTAAGCTAAGCTAACCAGCTCCTTGTTGTAGCCTCGTATTTACCTAATAGATATGAGAGTGGTAACGATCGTCTCATCGAGCTCTCGGCAAGAAGGCAAATGACCATATCTCTCACAATGTTGAACTATTCCTTTAATCTACAAATTAAGTGTATACGCAAGAAGACCCAATTTCAACAGCACATCTGTGCAGAATTGGCACGTGTAATGAACAGAATATCTGACCTGTGACTTTAAGTGTGTATGGTTGGTCGGATTGGATGTTGATCTGCCAGGTTCCTGTCTGGTTGTCAGACTGGAGACGAATTCTCCACAGGTTGCCCACTTTCTGAATGGTCCCCAGTTTACCGCTGGCCTCATTGTGGTTCTGGCTCACGCCTGGAAATTGTTAACATACATTCATCAGTCGTAAATATGTATCACAATGATATTCTCAGCAGGAAAAAGGGACAACTAACGAGTCTCAAACATCGACATTGTCTTAAAGGAACAGTGTGTAGCATTTTGGGGGCTCTATTACCAGAAATTGAATATAATATTCATAACTATGTTTTCATTAGTGTACAGTCACCTGAAACTAAGAATTGTTGTGTTTTCGTTAGCTTAGAATGAACTCCTCATATCTACATAGGGAGCGGGTCCTCTTCACGGAGTCCACCATGTTGCTCCGCCATGTTTCTGCAGTAGCCCAGAACGGACAAACCAAACACTGGCTCTAGAGAGAGGCTTTTCTGGTTTTACATTACCTGAAGGCAACCATAGTTCTCTGACACGCTTGTGAAACTGCGGTAACGTGAGCCACGAGTACAAAACCGTGGTACCACCAGCCGCCGTCTGACTTCCGGCGCTCCTAAAGTAGTTTTATTATAGTAAGGATGGCCTCTGAGCAAGGCGAAAGTCATTACCATGGTTTTGCACTCTGCGGCTCACGTTACCACAGTCTTGGAAAAGAAAGGAGTGAGCGGAGGGGTACTCAGTTGGTTGCAATCTGCAACCACACCGCTAGATGCAGCCAAATCCTACACACTGTCCCCTTAAACCAGTGCAAATGCTGCATTGGAAATGGTGTGTTACCCGCAGGGTTGGTCAGTGTGAAAGTAATGGTTTTCCCTGTGATGTAGATGATGATTTTTTTCAGCGATTCATCAAACATGAAGGGGAAGGTCTCCTGCTTCCCAGGGTTCCTTGTTCGCTGAAGAACTGTCACCTGAGGGAGAGGGGAGAACAAGAAGAGCATGAGGGTTTTCTGCTTTATTTTTCAAACTGGTCCAACAACTGAAGACCCGGTACATCAGATAGTTCAGAACGTACTATTAGAACTGCACAGTTTTACCAGAGCTGAAGTGGAGGTATCGAGGATGACGTCTATGGCCTCAGGCAGCTGTTTCTTAGTCACCTGGATGACCTGGCCTCCAGAGGCCAAAGCCAGGTCCTCGTAGTCTTCAAAAGAGCCAGATCTGAGGGAACGACGACGCCTACCACTGCCCTCGGTCCTAAAGTATGATACCTGTGGAGATCATTTAACTTTAAAGTTAAAGCCACATAATTAAACTAAATGAACATAGGGCATCATTGGGAGTCAGCCAGTATTTACCGTTGACTTGGAGCTCATGATGAGAGCCTTAATAGTGTCCTTGAGGTCAATGTCTTTGGCTACAGCATCAGTGAAAACAAAGATCTCCGAGTAGGCAGGAGCGCCGGTGAGAGCCAACTGGAGAAATAAAACAATGAACCGGGTCAGTTCATTCTGTGTCACCACAGTCTTTAAGGGGTCCATAAAATATCAACAACCATCCTAGTTAGACAGGGTCATAGTTTTATTACCTGAAGTCCTGATAGGCACATCTCAGGGATATCATCGCCTCCGCTCGCTGTGAGCTTAGAGACTTCACTTTTAATTTTCTCGGGGTCTGTTGTCCTCATCAAAGGTCCATAATCTACATATAAAGCACAGAAAACAGGGTCAAGTGGCAGATTAAGACTAACCTGTAGCGCTAAGTATTTTTGCACTAAATGTATTTTTTATTAATTCCCTTTTCATCCTACAGGAGCATTGAAAGTTTAGACAGATTTATAGTATGCACCACCAGCCCTGTCTCCTAAAAATGACGTTCCCATACAACTAAACTGCATTCTCAATTATGTTTGGAAGAAAACATATAGGCCCGTTCGAGATGACTTGCACCTCGCCTGGAAAGTAGACGAGATCAGGCAGCAGCAGCAGGGGGTGGTGGCAAAAAGCTCTGGTCAGGTCAGAGAGTTTCCAGACATTTCCAGCAGCCTTCAATTCACAGGAAGTCACAGAGATAGTGACATTGATTTTGATCAGGCGACAGCCAGGCATTTCCCATCATGCCCTGGGTCTTGCAGTCGGTGGAGAGCCGCTGCGGCGCCTGGCTCTAAAAACTGCGGCTGCCTCGATCTCGTGAGGTTATCGTTGCCTACATGGGCATGATGTCAGAGCAAGTCGGGATCAAGTCGGGCACAAATCTAACCAGCATGCATTGTGCGCCGATCACCAGTGATCGATTCTGCGCAGGCTCATCTGAAACGAGCCTATTGCGGATTACGTTCGTCTTTTACGTATCACAAATACCTTTGTAATGATACGTGTCCACATGGGCGTTTTTTATCATGAGGGATCGCCTCGCTTCCCAGCATTGGACGCTTGATGGGCTGCCACTAGACACAAGGCACGAGGCACCTGATTGGACCTCCCTGCTTTCAAACCGGAACCAACATGGCGGATCGTTTGGAAATCTCTTATATCAAAAAATTAAAAATGTGCTCATCGAAATGTGTTTCTGAAAACATTTCATGTGAGAAATAAGCCATAGAGCTGCTGAATCTGTCGTTATGTTGGATCGACAACATTTAGTTTAAAGGTTTCTTGGGAGTTTCCAGAGGCGGCGAATCGCGTTGAATGCCCATGATTTGATTTGCTTGATGGGCTGTCACTAGACACAAAGCACTAGGTGCCTAATTGGACGAACGCTTTCCCTCATAGGCTGCTGCTCTCAGCTTTCAAACTGGAACCAACATGGCGGCTCAACTTAATGCAAATGAGGAGCAGCCAATGTGACGCCCAGTCTCTCGAATCGCGTCGCCACGCTTCCAGAATGCATTGCACGGCTGCTTACATAAACAATGAATGGGAAGCGTGGAAAAGACGAAGGCTGTGGACATGTACCATCAGCCTGCAGACGGCCACAGTGAGTGACGTAGTACAACGAGCAACACGCAGAGCAAGTGCCGTAGTATATCAAGCAACTGTGAATGAAAATGCGTTGAATAAAATCGTTATAGAATAATAATAGGTATAACAAGTGAGAAAGTCCACCACTAGCAGGTGGGCAGAAGAGGAGGTGGATGGGTCCAACAGACGCCGGACTTTCCCATAGGAGACCAGTGTTTGAGTCCTGTGTGTATCATAGTCATTTCTTGCGTTTTTGTTTCGTTTTAAAGGAATTTTAAGCCAAATCATGATGTTTTTTAACTAAACCTAACCAAGTACTTTTGTTACATTTTTTTTTATTTTGTTCCAATTTACAACGTTAATCACATGTTAAAAACTGCGACCGTAATACGGGAGAAAATACGTTTCCCTAAAAAGGTATTTTGGTTATGCAATTTAGTTGTATGGGAACGTAATTTGTGGGAGACAGGGTTGGGACCACAGTTTGCTAAATTTACTTTACATAAAATCAAGATCCAACATTACATTTATAACATTTTAGGGCATTATGACACCACTAGGGGCTCATGGTTTCCTAAAGATGATCAGTAAGGTAGAAGAGTTCATACCGGGGTCATTGAAGGGCACCAGAATGTACTCGGATGGCTCGTCTTGCGTTCCTTTGTAGCTGTCAATGATTTCGTAAACAGTCTTCTTAACGTCACCAATTTCACTTGACATACTGCCAGTGGTGTCAATAACAAAGCACAGGGATGAGCGGGCGATCCCCATCATTCTGTGAGAAAGTGAAGAGATAAAGGTCAGGTAAATCAAAGTAAAACTTTGAGAGTCAAGATCAACTGGAGCTTGAGATAGTTCTCGTAATCCGAACATCGTACCTCAGAAAGTCATTGTCCCCGACAGCTAACCGGATGTCCTGCAGCAGCTGGAGGCTGGCGGCCGTGGCTGCAGTCACAGCAGCGTTGTGGAGGGCCACGTTGTCCGAGCGGCGCTCATCTTTGTTGATGCCTCCGCGAGGATCTACTGTGCTCGTCAGGTCAGCTGCACCTCCGTGGCTACACTTACCTGGCAGGGCAGTACGGACAGGTTGAACTGGAATGTTACTCAAATTTCTATTTATAGTAAGTAGACCTTTCTGTGTAGGTTGAATTACCTGGCAGAATTGAATCATGTTTGTCTTGTACTGCAGGTAGAACCAACATTTTAAATAACGTATAAGTGTTGCATCTGTATTCTAATATGTCATTAAAATCCAATAAATACTGAGGCATCTTGAATGTCAGATGAGAGTTATAGAAGTGATGTGTGATAGTTATTGGTTAAGCATGATATTCCTAGTTTGACATTTTAGGAAATACCCTTATTGCTTTTTTGTTGAGAGAGAGAAGATTGACACCACTCTCAGATCTGCCTATTAAATATGAAGATAAAGCCCACAGCCAGTTAGCTTAGCTTAGCATAAAGAGTGAAAACAGGGGGAAACAGCTAGCCTAGCTCGGTCCAAATGTAACTTAACAACACCTATAAAGCTCACTAATTAACAGTTCATATCTCATTTTTTTAAGTCATATGAAAACAAAGATGGCCGCCATCTTACCTGGTTCCAGTTGTAAACTTGCTGTAATGGGAACCTACATTGAAAAAGACTTATGTTGTCCTTATAACATAAGGACAACTTGTATTTTTCTATCAATACAATTATACTCATTTTTATTCAAAGTAATGAGTGTAAGACAACTGTGTCTGTATAAAATGAACCAAAAAAAAATAAGATTTGAAGGTGTGCGGGACGCACTGTACACACACACACACAAAATATGCAACCACTGCATTGGCAACCACTTGTTGTGAAGTGAATGCAATGAAACGGGGGAGGGAGATTGCAACATGTAGTGGCTGAATGTTATCAATGTTATCAATAGCACCTTTAACCTGTTTTTAATTATATTAGTGAGTAAATAAGTGAAATATTCTACTTCTTTCTATCATGGTGTGTTAGGTAACAATGGTCTCATATACAGTATGTTTACATATTTTGACTAGCCCTGGAAGTTCATTTCCTCCATGAGGGCAATTAAAACGTGGTCCACAGGCTCCAGTGGTTACAATATATGAATATGGTGTTGTGATAAATTTTCATGGTGTTTTTATAAAAGTATAACCTAAGATAGATATATCATGTATTTACACAAAATGCTCATATACTAGGGTATTTTTGGTTAAAGTATAAATCAAAAGTATCATTTATTCTTTCACACAAGCTAATGTTAATTTTACATAAAATAATGTGTGTCTGATGCATTAGTGAGGGAAAACACACTGCCTCTCTAGTTGGGAAGAGTGGAGCATGGTAGGGGGTTTCTAGCAGAAGGACGACCAGGCCAGCAAGGCTTCAGCGAGCCTGCAGCATCAGCTGTAACGTTACATCCAGGCTTGTAGACAAGTGTGAGGGGGGGCAGTTTGCAAGCGAGTGGTGACGCTCAAAAGGGGGCTGTTGCTGTAGGCAAGATGAGGAGGCTCTGAGATTTTACACCTTGAGCTGGTGGCATGAATGGAGGAGGCTCGGGGTAAAAAGTTCAGAATCGTAAATCTGTCAGAGGTGGGACCAAATTAAGTCTAAATCGCTGAGTTTGCAAGAAAACAATGAGTTTTGGGCATTTTGCCCACCGAGGGTAAAGAACATGAAAGAGAATTGTGAATGAAGCTCATGGTATATAAGGAGGACTGGTTTGTCATGTAAGTCAGTCCTCTGTTCGCTACGACTAGTGTTTGTTTTTGGTGACAGAAATAAACACTTTTGCATCAAGATCTGTTGACTTCTCTCGACCAATTTTTTTAACCGGATTTTTGAGAACTCCAATACTTTAATTATTATAACGATAAAGTGCTGAAGGAGGATGCCCTATCTTTTGCTGGCCCAAGGTCAGCGCAATTTTTCTTCAACAATGGTTTGGACTGATACCTTTGGGCTTGGCAGCAGAGAAGAGTCCCATGTATCCTGACGTGAGTTTCTTCACCTTCAAGCTGGGGCATGTTCCACTGGCACAGTCACTGCAGGTGGCAGTGTTGATATCTACACAAGCACATGAGATGCACAGTGAGTTATCCTTAGGCCAACTTCTGCTCTGTGGTATGTGTTAGAACAGTCATAGGAGTGCTATGTCAGAGCCGTATGGTTATCTGAAAACTATGCAAGCCCAGCAGCCTATCAGGATCAAGCACTCCCTGTGGCCATGACATAAACAAAACAACACACTCTGCTCTTTAGTCTATAGATATGCTCCCCAGATGGAGTTTTACCTACAATTATATGGATATAATATATGCATAGTCCTCCTATGTGTGGGACACACACACCTGCCAGATTATCCAAAGGAAGGTCCGGGCGTATAAGGTTGATGTATGGCTCTGTGTATCCCAGCTCCACCCAGTTACTGTGGCTGTAGAAGTCCTGGCAGTGAATGGAAACACACACATTAACACATTTATACATACATGTACACATAGAGTTATGATTTAATATTGAATATTTATACATTCCCTAGCAGGGGGCGGACTGGCACCGAAATTCAGCCTGGGACTTTGAGATGGGGAGGTCCTTTGTGCGAGCGCCTTAACGCAACTTGCGATTTTTACCATGTCATACTAGCTTACCGCAAAGGAGGCTATATAATGCTCCAAACTTACGTTAAATTTGTTGAGATAAAACTGGCATGGCCATTTTCAAAGGGGTCCCTTGACCTCTGACCTTAAGATATGTGAATGAAAATGGGTTCTATGGGTACCCACGAGTCTCCCCTTTACAGACATGCCCACTTTATGATAATCACAT
>CAKAOI010047386.1:84505-101243 GCA_916701655.1 Sebastiscus albofasciatus
TAGAACAGTCATAGGAGTGCTATGTCAGAGCCGTATGGTTATCTGAAAACTATGCAAGCCCAGCAGCCTATCAGGATCAAGCACTCCCTGTGGCCATGGCATAAACAAAACAACACACTCTGCTCTTTAGTCTATAGATATGCTGCCCAGATGGAGTTTTACCTACAATTAAATGGTTATAATATATGCATAGTCCTCCTATGTGTGGGACACACACACCTGCCAGATTATCCAGAGGAAGGTCCGGGCGTATAAGGTTGATGTATGGCTCTGTGTATCCCAGCTCCACCCAATTACTGTGGCTGTAGAAGTCCTGGCAGTGAATGGAAACACACACATTAACACATTTATACATACATGTACACATAGAGTTATGATTTAATATTTATACATGACATTGTAAATGACATGATATGATAAATATATACATACATTTGCATAAAGCAAGTATATTTGTCCACTCCTATGTTGATAAGAGTATTAAATACTTGACAAATCTCCCTTTAAGATACATTTTGAACAGATTAACTGTGGACAATCATCCGATCAATCACGATTACATGTTTTAATCAATTGACAGTCCTTAGATTGTGTTTCCCTCTTGTTGAAATGATAGTTTAGTAATAGTAACTTGTGTTTGATTATGTGTGTCAGATTGCAACAAAAACGGGGATCAGTCCAAATTGGGAGGGACGCTTGTATACCCCTTCAAAATTGAAAGTATTAGATTGGCCCACTCTGACAGGCAGCGTTCCGCTCTGTGCTGTCTGCGGCTGACAAGGCCAGGCTGAACCATGCCGGGGTTGTACATATAAACTTGTTAAAACTCAATACATTTTTATTTAATCTTTATATATATATATATATATATTTTTTAAATGTAAAGGCTTTCCGGCCTTCATAAGACCAGCCCAACCAGAAAATTCCTGAGCATCCCAATGGCCAGTCCGCCCCTGCACCCTAGAAGCTTACCTCATTTCAGTCTCTGCTCTCTGTTATTCTACCTCATCTAACCTTATCATTCTTTCATCCAGTATATGCCTGTTTGTTCCTCCATTTCCTCCCCACCTTGCCCTTTAACCTCTCTATACCCAGCTGTTCCTTTCCACTCCTCTCACCTGTAGTGTATGAAGAACTCTACCCAGTGTTTCCCTGGCAGCCTGGAAGTTCTCCTTGCCAATGGCAGCCTTAATGGCTCCCATGCCCTCCATGATCAGGCCACGTCCCTCCAGAAAGGTCTCTGAGTTAAAGTGGTGTGGAGCACTGAAAGAATTTTACATAACGAAGTGTAAGAGCAAATCATGTTTAAAGCTCAGCAACACACATAGTCCCATTATTGTATCACTTTGTAATAACAGTAATTTTGTTTCGATCTTTCTCCAACCTGTTGACAAAGTCGCGGTCCACCAGTCCGTTCTGGGTGTAGATCTGTTGAAGAGCAGATTGAAACTTGGCACCGGACACTTCTCCTGTTGCTGTGGGACCTAGACAGGCCTGGACCAGCTCTTCAGCAGACGAACCCTGTAGTCAGAGGTAGGATAGAGGTTCCAGTTCCAGTATGGAATACAATATCACAAAGGATACGATGTAGTGTTTAAAACAAGACTAAGGGTCTATTTTTTCTGCAGGCACAAAGCCAGCACTAGAGCAAGGTGATTGAGGAAGATTCTTAAAGGTGCAGTGTGTAGGATTTGGCGGCAGCTGGCGATGAGGTTGCAAATTGCAACTAATTGCAACTTCTCCCGTGGGCCAAACGTGTAGGAGAACTATGGTGGCCGACGCGGAAGCGCGAGTTGCCCTATCTAGAGCAAGTGTTTGGTTTGTTCGTTCTGGGCTACTGTAGAAACATGGCGGCTGGCTCCGTATGCAGATATAAACGCCTCATTCTAAGGTAGCGAAAAAACCCAACAATTCTTATTTTCAAGTGATTACACACTAAAGAAAACATACTTATTCATATTATATTTCATTTCTGCCGTGTGTTCCTCTCGTTTTTCGTGTATTATGATTTACATCCAGGCTGAATTTAAACACACAAATGTGTTGAAATGAGGGTGAAGTATGTTTCTGCGTGTTGTCGTGTGTGACTTTGTGCTGTGTTGCACATTTTGTTATCTTTCATCCTACCGTGGGTTCGAACTCATGACCGGCTGCCTCGGCCACCGCCCGGCATGTCTCCGTCACTTTTTGCAATAGGGCCGTTCCTGTAATGCTGACATGAGTGGACGCCCCACCCCCGATGGGGACAAAGGCCACTGTGGGCCCTGATAGGACCAAAATCAGCAGGGCTATATTCAGCACTGATGTCATGATCAGTCTACAGGGAGAGAGAAAATGATTAGATATCAGTTGTCAACTTGATAATGATGATATATGATGGAAAAGGACTGTTAATTCAGATGCGTTGTGTTGTGATTTTGGATGCTCATATTGACAAATGTTTCTGGAAGATATATTAGAAGACATATTAGAATCAGAGAATTTAAATCCTACAACAAAAAGACAAATGTTCAGGAACAGAGTCATATATGAGAATTTTTGATTAGATAATACTATACTACTACTATAACTATATACTATAACACATACCAAGGAACATATGCAGGTTTTTAGGAGCTTTGTCTGTGGCATCTTTTCAAATATCCTGGTGTTTTTCACAGAAAATAAAAATTTCTAACAGTGAAGTTATTCAGTGTACTGTACTGAACTGAACATGACATGAGTTCATAAACAAAGACACAGGTTTAGTACACACTTTAAGAATGTGCTGATGCGGCTACTCCCCACCAAACATATCATTTACTTTTATTTGCTATTCACAGATTTCTCAGTGGTTATTTAAATAATGAACTTAAAGCCATCTGGACAATGGGTTCCAATTTCTTTTTTTATAAATGTAATTATAAAAATAAATAATAAATTATATCATATATATCATATTTAATATGAATACATACAAAAAAGAAAATGTATAAATAATACTTTACAACAATGTTAAAGGCCTACGGATTATTTAAAGGGCGAGTCCATCTGCTTTCTTTTCCATTTTTATCAAATGGAAACACCCACCCAGCCGTTAGTAAAAAGCAGTGACGTAGGTTATCAAAGGAAGCTAATCAATAAGTTTATAAATAATGTGAATGCTAGCACTAGCTGAGTCAAAGTTAGCTGTGCTATGTTTGGAAATAACTGAAAGGGTTAGTTTGGATTTTTTGAAGTGGGGTTGTATGTATACTCCCTCATTCTGCAAGGTAAAATAACTGTTTTTGTGAATGTAGTCCAAAGGGCTGTCTGACGAAGAGGTAAAGAAGCTGTGGATGAGCCACCTTTAGCCACCCTAAAAAAATCAATAAAAGTTAAAGTGCATGCTATATTTAGAATATTATTGCCACTTTACCTTATCCCTTAGGTAACAACCGAGGGGGTGCTATTATTTTAACAGGAGGAAAACACAATTTTACAGGGTAACAGACTTCTGATTGCTTCTCCAAACTGGGAGCATGCCGACCGTCGTCTAAGTTACTGTATGTAATGTTAATACACTCACTATAAGGATGTATATACACTGTATATGTAGCAGCGTCATCATGCTGAAACCTACATCAAGTTTTTAGAAGGGCTTGGGAAAATAGCATTTTGGCGCTAAAACATACATACTTTGACTAAAATTTGAATGGATTTGAATTGATAAGGAACACCACTGGGAAGTTACAGAATAATATAAAAATCCATTGGCACCAACCATGTCATAGTAGCTCGTTGTGAAGGATGCTAAATAACGCTTCAAACTTGCGTTGAATTTTGGTGAGAAAAAACTGGCATGGTGAGTTCCCTTGACCTCTGACCTCAAGATTTGAATGAAAATGGGTTCTAAGAGTACTCACGAGTCATAGCCACTTTATGATAGTCACATGGGCAAGTCATAGTCAAGTCAGCACACTGACACACTGACAGCTGTACTTTAGAACAATATTATTCAAATAAAGTGTTTCCATTTAATTCTTACATAGAGCCATGGTCCCATACTTAGTCACATCCCCTTGTACTGACTGAGGTGAGGTTTAGGGTTAGATGAGGTAAACACGGCACCTTGTCTGCACATGAATACAGACATGAGTAAAATATATCCATTACACAATACTGACGAGACTGCTTCCCATCTCAGTTGTAAATTGCATATATGGTCAGGATGTTTTTCTTAACCCTAAGAGACCTGTTTTTGTAGGTGGGTACAGGGGGAGGGGGGATAGAAGGTCGACACTGACAGCTGTTGTTGCCTGTTGCGCTGCAGTTTGCCATGATATGATTTGAGCACATTTTTTTATGCTAAATGCAGTACCTATGACTTATATTTCTGTTTTAATTCACTTCTTCATTTATTTGTCTTTGTATTAGTTCCCTTATTTATTTACTCTTCTGCTTATCAGCCCCTTTTATTTATTAATTTCTTATTAATTATATATATATAAATATATATACATATATATAAAAATATATATACATATATATATATATATATATATATAAATATATGGTGAATTTTGACAGGGTTATTGCACAAAAAAATCCAAGAGTAGACGTTTCACAAGCACACAGCAATAACCCTGTCAAAATTCAACAACCAATAGAATGTCAGACACATAATGGCTCCAAAATTCACGAGTGGGATATTTACTGATGCATTTTATATCGTAGAACAAAACATTAAATTCTCTTGAGCTTGTGTTAACCACAGACCTTATTTCAGGCATCTTACTAAAAACCCATTATAAAAAACAGTGACTTCCAGACGAAGGAACCGAAAGTTATAAAATACTAACTCATTTCTGGGTTCCTCATTTCTGGTAACTCCACATTCCTGTAGCACTCTATTGAAAGTGAAAGGTGTTTTGAATTGTGTTCACCACCAGATGGTGACAGAGACGTTTGTAACCACTGAGCAAAACACAGTTTTGTCCTCTTCGCTCTTTACTCTCCTAGATACTGCAAGCTTCCAAATAAGTGTGAATGTTGTTGTTCTAGTTGAAAGTAGATTAGGACTGCTGTGTTAACTGCACAGATGTCATTATGAAAATGTGTCCGTGCATAAATTTATACATTGTGTGTCAACGCAATGCATCATCATGGCCCAGTATATGAAGTGTCAGGGGAACAAGTTCACACAAGCCTTGACATGGTGATCAGTCATGTAGAACAGACAATGACGTATCAAAGATATCATATTTTAGTTCCTGTGTCGTTCTTGTAAGGGATTTCCTAGGCCTCTCTATTTCCCCCACAACCTACCTGTCTGAATTTAAACCACAGTCAAATTAGCATCCACTCCTCCCTCACTCATCAGGTATCTAGGGTGGAGCAAGGGGAGGTGTGGGTGTGTGTGTGTGTGGTAGGGATTCAGTGGGTGTCTCCCTAACAGGAGAGCTGTATAAAGTGACAGAACTGGAGGGATGACTCTGTGTGACAGTAAAACAAAGGAACCGGCTAGAACAGGAAATTGTAACCTAACATTTAGACTCTCTGCCTCCTAACGTGCCTTGTCGACCTACTTTTTTCCATGTGTTCCTGATACTTTCACAGTAAGTATGTTTTTTTTCTATTATATTTAATTCACAGTTTCATATCATGTAATTTAAATGGTAAATGGACTTTATTTTGTATTATTTTATATGGAATTTATATAGCACTTTTCTAGTCTTCCGACCACTCAAAGCGCTTTAAACATGGGGATATTTTACCCAATCATATGTGGTGCTTATTTACTTTCAAAAGGTGCTTGCAGGGTTGGTGATTTATTTCCCCATACGGCTCTACAACATAAACAGCTCTGTTTAAATGTAGAAAGAATAGATTCTGATACAAGATACAGTCTTTTATCACCTCCTATCACGCTCATCACGGTACAGCAGTAATCTGTGGATATATCTAACATTAAGGGTTTACAGACAGGTACAACATCATATAATTATCTGATGTGTGGCCAGCCTACGTTCTGTGGCCAGTTTATTACAGGTGAACATGTATACAGTCTAATAAAAGAGCCCTACAATAAATCAGACCTTCATTAAGGTTATACTGTTTTTTTTGTTAAAATGAGATGTGTTGATTCAACTTTATGGTTATTGTAGAGGCTGTATTTGATGCTATTGCTTTTTACTGAGATGTGCTTCTAATATTTTGTCCACCTCATTTATGCCAATGAGTGTAGAGTAAATATTAGCTAGGTGTGCCTCATAAAATCCAGCTTTATATTAAATGTCAAAAGCAACCACACAGCAGAGCAGCTCATGAGAAGCGGTTACAGTGTCAAACACAAGCAGAGATGTCTGGTTGACTGTTTTA
Source organism: Sebastiscus albofasciatus (assembly GCA_916701655.1). Classification (NCBI taxonomy): domain Eukaryota; kingdom Metazoa; phylum Chordata; class Actinopteri; order Perciformes; family Sebastidae; genus Sebastiscus; species Sebastiscus albofasciatus. Next base: position 90,845 of record CAKAOI010047386.1, read on the forward strand.
TCCACTGCTACAAATGTGTACGTTGACAGCTCGCCAGGCACTTATGTCAACACACTGAGCCATAACACACACCTCTTCTCTCTCTCATCTCTCTCTCATCTGCAACCGCTTATCCCGTTAGGGGTCGCGGGGGGGCTGGAGCCGACATTGGGCGAAGGCGGGGTACACCCTGGACAGGTCGCCAGTCCATCGCAGGGCTGACACATAGAGACAACAACCATTCACACTCACATTCAACACCTACGGGCAATTTAGAGTCAACAATTAACCTAACCTGCATGTCTTTGGACTGTGGGAGGAAACCGGAGTACCCGGAGAAAACCCACGCTAACACGGGGAGAACATGCAAACTCCACACAGAAGGGCCCCAAGTCAGATTCGATCCTGCAACCCTCTAGCTGTGAGGCGCCAGTTCTAACCACTGCACCACCGTGCAGCCCCACACACCTCTTTGTTCATGGAAATTTAACTAAAATGAAAACTTAAAACATAAAACTTAAAACTTTCATTAACAGTCGCTCGATATACTACGTCACTTGCTCTGCGCATCGCTCATCAATGGCCATTTTCAAAGGGGTCCCTTGACCTCTGATCTCAAGATATGTGAATGAAAATGGTTTCTATGGGTACCCATGAGTCTCCCCTTTACAGACATCCCCACTTTATGACAATCACATGCAGTTTGGGGCAAAAACCATGCAGTTTTTTGCATGCAGTATAAACGTGTTATTTTCGCCCATTCTAAAATGATTTATTTGCCTATATTTCTGCATACTGGGGTCCATAAACATTCTTGGAATTGCATAAATTGGGTATGACTGGAAAGCTGAGACTCTTGTGCATCCAATGAGTCCAATTGTATTAATGTGTGATGATGTTAGTCCCCATAGTAGCCATTTCATATAGTGACACCACTTTTTGAAACTGTACAGCCACAAACTAAAGACCAAGGCCATTCAGAGGATGGATGGCTTTACTAGGTAGATTGACAATAAGGGGTTTCTGAGCCGTTTCTAGAACTGAAGTGCTTGACATCCAATTGCCAGAAATTACACTTCTTGCAGAAATCTCCAAATGTCAAAAGTTCTTGATACCAAATCACAGCATGGCTTTTTCTATGGTGTTCCTCAAGGTCTTGGTGTCTTAATGTGGTATTTTGGGGGGATTTTTGATAATTTTTATCAATTCTTGAGTGGTAAAAAATGGTTAAATTTAGCACCAAATCTATATAACGAATGTTATCAACCTCAAAATTGCTGCAACAACTTATGAGACATAATAGAGCATGGGGATGGTCATCATATACTTTGATCATAATGTTCTAAGCTCTTATACACTTTCACAATTTATTTTGGCTAATTAATTTATTAATTTATTCATGTTTATTTCTGATTTATGACTAGAAGAACTTGACACAGTGCTGAGCTGCATCTCAGATTAATCTTCAGGTTCCCAGCTTTCAGATGATGTACACCACTTCTATGTGACATCTACTGTTGACCTGCTATCTCCCCCTAAAGACCCCCTGTACCCACCTACAAAAACAGGTCTCTTAGGGTTAAGAAAAACATCCTGACCATATATGCAATTTACAACTGAGATGGGAAGCAGTCTCGTCAGTATTGTGTAATGGATATATTTTACTCATGTCTGTATTCATGTGCAGACAAGGTGCCGTGTTTACCTCACCTAACCCTAAACCTCACCAGTCAGTACAAGGGGATGTGACTAAGTATGGGACCATGGCTCTATGTAAGAATTGAATGGGAACACTTTATTTGAATAATATTGTTCTAAATCAAAATAGCTGAAATTCACTAAAACACACTCACTAACAGAATCTGACGAGTCAGACAATGTTGTGTATCACTGGGAGAGAGGAGTGGTGATTACCTCAATCAATTTATATTATGTTTCATTCCTAAAAGATGTGGAGTTGAGATTGCAATCTTTGCAAATAAGGTAGTTATTTCAATGAAATAGAGATTGATAGATACATAAATAAAAGGCATGCTGTTGCTGGTATCTCCTTGGGTTCTCAAATATTCCCAGACTGTATTGTTTAACTAAGCAAGTGTAGTTGCCCAACAGCTGGTACGTGGTTAGACGAGAGGAACAGGACTGGACACGTTGTTCGTATCAAACAGCCAATGTTTTGTTTTTCTCTCATTTGGGTTTCTTGAGAATAAGGAATACAAAAGGAAATACTATATTGTGGTGTATTGTGGGAGGCTGGGGTGCACACCTACCAGCTGGTGTGTGCACAGTTCTCTACAAATTCTCAAGAACAGTCATCATGTAAGTGTGTCATTGGCGTAGGATGTGAATATGATACATGAAATGTCATAGCGCTATGTCTCTCCTGCTCTTGTAATTCAAATCCAAAGATGTAACCCTTGTATGAGATTCTTGTATGAGTCACAGCAGAGTACAGTAGCCCCCTGCTGCCAAGAATAATACTGATACATCAAGAAGATTCATCACCTGTCAGCCATGTTGTTGATTTAATTATCGCAATTATCATTTGATAAGCTTCTATTTACTTTCCTCAGCAGCAAAGTAGATTTGTAATTGATCAATAAACATTAACAAGCAGGACGATTACGGCACTCATTTCATTTAGTCACTGTATACGAGGAAAGGGGGTGGTGATGTATCAGCTGTCTACAGGCAAAGGCACGTCTATTGTTCTTATCATCACCATCACCATCACCATCACCATCATCAGCCCCGTAATCTTTTTCACTGTAGACAACTGCAGAAGATAACACGTGTTCAGCTTTCAAACAAGAACAAGCATGTGTTTACCACTACTTCCTAACTCTGACTCTGATTTAAATCAGTTCTAACTCAGCTTCTTGTTGCTGTCTTTTATCTTTCAGAGCACTGATGTCAAACATCACCTCCAATGCCGTGGAGGTACCGCTGATCTGTCCCCTGCTACAGATGATGAGGGAGCACAACGTCAACAACAACACCAAGGCCAACATCGTAGTGGTTTGCTTCCACGGCCTGGTCTCTTGCCTGGGGATTTTGGAGAACGCCCTCATCCTCTGGGTGGTGGGCTTCCGCCTGAGGCGCCGCACAGTGGCCTCTGTCTGGGTGCTCAACCTGGCCATGTCTGACTTCCTGGCAACTCTAACACTGCCCCTCTTCACCGCGTACTTTAACTCCTCGCATAGCTGGGAGCTCGGCGGCGTGCTTTGCAAAGCGCAGGCGTCCATCTTCTTCTTGAACATGTTTGTGTCAGCCTTCCTGCTGGCTGCCATTTCGGTGGACCGCTGCCTTCTGGCGGCCAAGCCGGTGTGGAGCCAGAATCATCGCTCAGTGGCAGGAGCGTGGAAGGTGTGTGCGTTGGGTTGGCTGTGGGCGGCAATTAATACATTGCCTTACTTCCTGTTCCGCTCAGTGACTGAGAAAACGGATGGGAAGAAACTGTGCTATCATAATTTTGCCTTGTATTCCTCTAAAGCCACTCTGGACAGAGATTGCAATGTGAGGCAGGCGGCAACTGCCATCTCCAAGTTGCTGCTGGCATTCCTGTTCCCCCTGGTGGTGATTGCAGGAAGCTACATCCAAATTGTACTCAGCCTGAGGAAGAGGAGCATGAGGAGGCAGCAGAGTGTTTTCAGGCTCACTAATGCACTGATTGTGAAGAAAGATGGGCCATCAGGAATTCCAAATACCCCTACAACCACAAAAAACATCAATATCTCTCTCAAGCCTCTGGCCTCCGGTCCATCTTCATCCCCTTCACGCACTAGATTGTTCTCCACTTACCCTAATCAGACCGATCCCAGTCAACTGTCCCAGAGCTTCACAAGGATGGTGACATTTGTGATTGCAGCATTTGTACTGTGCTGGGCTCCCTATCACATCTTCTGCATGATCGAAGCAACAGCATGGCAAGAAACTCTCAAACTGGTGGAGATGGGGCTGCCCATCGCCACAACCTTTGCATTCTTGAACCCCGTGTTGAACCCCATTCTGTACGCCTTCAGCTGTCCCGACTTCTGTGTGAGAATACGACAGAGTCTGGGAGCAGTGTTTGATGGTCTGGTAGAGGAAAGAGGGGGATTACTGACGACGCCAGGGAAAACTTTAAGAGCCCATATTCAGCGGAAGGGCAGTCGAGATGTGAACCTTGCGACGCCAGGGTCACCAACGGGTTCATCACCTGTAAACCAACTGCCCCTTCCACTGCCTTCGCCCTCTGAAGACCTCAAAGACACTCACATGGAGCATACAAGACAAGAATCAAAAGATGAGGCGGAGCATAGCTGAGACACTGGATTTGCCTTGCCAATGCCGTTGGAACTATTTGTATTCTAAAACGTTTCAAACTAAATATTTCAGACCTGTTTGACACATTTAAATTTGAATCTGATTAACATCGCTTTGTTTTGCCCTGATATTCCAGGGGCTTTGTAATCAGATATCGCTTTAGATTGGCTGGCTTCATGGCTTTGTTTGCTAGCAACTGAAGACTCGATATACTGTAACTGTCATCTTGCCTTTACAGCCTTAGCCTTAGCAATGTTAGCTTTGTACTTCTGGCGATTGCATTTACACCTCAAAAATCATAAAAGTGGTGTTCATTTGTGGAGATTTTCTTGCTGAACAAAACATAAGTATCATAAACATGTGTTTGCCACAGAGCTTATTTTCAGCAATAATCCAAAACCCAATGGTAAAAATCCCATTGGCTTTTCGTCGAGGGAACCCAGGGTGATGCTAACTCCCTGGTTGGCCTACAAAAATACGTCATTCCTGGAACACTCTACTGCGGAATCGCTGTGTGAAAGGGGCTTTTGTGAGCATGTTAGCATGCTGATGTTAGCATTCAGCTCCAAGTATTGCTGTACCTAACTACAGCCTCACAGAGCCGAAAGCTGTAGACTTCTTGTTGTGTTATGTATCTAGGATCCTGCTACAATATTTGCATTTTGACTACAATATTTTACGCAGCATTGAATGGACTCAATGCCAATGTTTTGTATGTATCACTTTATTAAATTACAATGCATTTTGTACAGACAGAAATTATTGGTCTGGTTTGTTAATTCAGTCCTTTTTTTTAGTGAAGTCTACTAATATGTTATCATTTGATTTTTGTGCCCAGAAATTTCTCATCTTTTTTCTTCTCATAGTAAACTGTAGATATAAACCGAGAAAGGAGTGAAAGAAACTCATTTGCAAGGGGTCACTAGATAAATGTGACGAGATAGGAGGAAGGGATAGGAAAGAAAACAAATACATTTCTGCAGCACCAAATTATGTTTATTATTTCAAATTGTATTTATTTATTTATTTTATTTTAATTATATGTTTATTTTTCGGCCACCAGAGAGCAGTACAGCACTGATTACATAAACAGACGTGACATGATAAAGTAGGATTATGCTTTTCAGGTTGTGTAATCCAGGTGCACTTTAATTCGGAACTGTTGAACGTTTGGCCACCTTTCTGAGTGATTGGATTTGATCATATCTGATATCCATTTTGATTGACTGTGTCATCACCGCCGCCGCAATCGTCTGGTTCCATCACACTCAATCGGACGCACCCACGCACACACAGGCTGAGGTGTAATGTAGGCCACAGCAGCATGGGATTACCATGGAGGTAGTTGTAATTTGGAGAGAATATTAGAGAGTGAAGATCCAGAATATAAAGACAGAGCAGGATTAAACCTAACGGACCAGACTGGCATACAAATCTCTACTCTCCTCTCAGACATTCAGTTCAGATTATATTTCTCTCTCTCTCTCTCTCTCTCTGTCTCTCTCTCTCTCTCTCTCTGGACTGTCTCTCGTTTTCTGCCCCTCTGTTTCATATATTTCATATGGCTGTGTAGCAATACTTACACTTACAGTAAATTCAAAGTGACAAAGAAATAGGAAGCAAAAAAGAGGAAGGAGGGAAGAATTGAAGACTGAAATTACATGCATCCTGTGTATATTTTACTAAATAGTGTTACAGTCAGCAATATAAATGAGGATATATGAGGATTGCAGAACAAGAATATGTTAAATATTAGGCGATTTGAGGGGTACGTTTAAAGGTCCCATATTGTAAAAAGTGCGATTTTCATGTCTTTTATGTAATAAAGCAGGTTTAAGTGTTATATAAATACTGTTAAAGTATCGATGCGCTCAATATACGGAGAAACACACACAGCCCGTATTCAGAAATTGTGCCTTTGACACATTCTAAATGTGTCCCAGTTTATTCCTGTTGCAGTGTATGTAAATGTCATCAGCTGACAGGAAGTAAACATGGACCCAAACTGTTGCCAGGCAACGCAATTCTGTTGCAATTCCATTGCAATTCCGTTTAAATGCACTAAAACGGAGAATTTCAGACAGAGGGTAAATACAGGTATATTCAAGCTGACAGTATGAGGAAAACAACGGGGGTTTTTTAACACTACAGCATGTAAATATGTTCTTTAGAAACACAAAATACAAGTATGGACCTGAAAATGAGCATGATATGGGACCTTTAAGGGATTGTACAAAAGAGATTATGTTGGTTTTCTTTAAGCTGGAGGGGAGGGTGGTCTGAATCATTTTGGGAGAGCAGAGGAGGGCCTTTTGTTTTCTCACATCATGTTTCTACCCCATTCCAGCCTTCAAGATTTATTGCAAAAAAGGGAACAAGCAGTTATAAATGATCATCATAATGGTAGGGCCAATATGTCAGTTTTGACAAACACAGAATACACTGAATACACTCTATCTATCTTTCTTAAAATAAGGACAAAAAGTTAAATGTCTCATTTAGCATAAGTTCAGCATGACACAATTGTCCAGTTTACTCATTTGGTAGCAGTAAACACCACAAATTTAGCAGCTCTTTTTTAAAAATAAGAATAATTACAAAGTTTGCAGGTTCAAGCTGACCCGGAAATCGATCTCAGCGCTCCATCTTGAAAGACGTCCCAATTCATAAAATGCACATCGAGAAGCGAGGAGCGAGGAGCGAGGATCGAGGAGGCTTGCTGGAGGAGCCATGAGCGAGGATACACCAGTGTATCCTCACTCATGGCTCCTCCAAGGAAGTTTTTTACCAACCGACACGCCCCCTTATTGGATATCAGTTATTGATTGGACGCTGCTGCTGATCGGTTTGATCTGATACATCAACATCACTAGTTTCATACCGGAGTGAAGACAGATCACAGATTAAAAGATTTATATTTTAGTTGTCTTCTGATTCACCACGTAGTTATAACCTGTGTTAACTGTAGGTGTGAACAACAAACGGACCATGTTGATGGTAAAGTATTCCAGCAGCAGAAGGACCTGCAGTATCTCTGTTTCACACACCAATGGCTGACAATGAATAGACTTAAAATAACTTTCTTCATTTATTAGAAAGAGTTTTCTTTTGATGATCTGTTTTTTCCCCCATTAACTTTTATTAATGATCCAGTCAAAGTCAGAGAGAGAAGGAGGGTTTGTCTTTTACACCTTTTACGTCATTTATCCTCATTTCCATTCAGTCACATGAGGCTAATAATTCTTGAGCGTCGGGTTTGATATGAGTTACATTATTTCACTTTTCCCTGAAACATTCAGCCTAATACATAACTTCTACTGTCAGAATATCAAGAACTACAGACGCTTATAATGAATAAATAATATATAGGCATTGTGCCAGTAGAGATGGTTCCTGGTCCTCTAAGCAGGACTCAGTCCACAGTATAAACACAGACTGCAGCTGTTATTCATGTGTAGGTGTTTGTTAAACAGGCAACAGGCTACAGAGAGAAACACTGCTACTCTACCACTGATAACTTTGTTTCTTTATTAGTATTAGATCAGTTTCCCATATAAAAGAACAAATGGGAAATGCCCCAAGTTGGATGTGTCACGTAGGTTCTGTTTACGTGAACGTGTGGTACACTTAAGGGTCCCGGTTTGAGGGTCTGTAAATATGGTCACCCTAACATAACCTAACATCACCTAACATCACCTAAAGGTAAACTGCTAATTAGCTGGTCACGTGAATTATAACACAACATGATCATTAGCCTGAGACATCATCATTGTAGACACTTCAATACTAATAACAACAGAGAGACATTCAGAGCAGCCTTCACATCTGAGAGTCTACTCTTAGTAACCGACTTTATGCAAACAATAAGAACACATTACAACATCAGTATAAACTCAAGGCACCAAGTGCAACGCTCTACTCACGTGTTGCTGAACACACACATGCCTGGATGGCTGATAGAGGAAAACTCTGTAACAGCTTCCTTAAGCCCCGTGTGTTTTCATCTGTCCTCTTCACCACTAACTAGAAACGAAACTCAGCATTCACTGATGTTGCATTCATGGGCCACTGTGAGAATCGGTCATCTCATATGTTTATTGATAACATGGCACTTATCTGCCAAAATTAACTAATTGGGTCAGTCTGACTTGTAGAGCCCCATAGTGGTCGATTGAATGAAACTTTGAGGATATGTTTCAGGTATTCTTGTAAACATATCCTGCAAGTTTGGACATGATGGGCCAAAGGCTTGTGAAGTTAGGTCTATTGATGTGCTGAACCCCGCCCTCTTAAAGTTCATTGGTCAATATCTTGAAAAAGAAATGAGTTGTCAACAAGTTTTATGCAATGATGATCCACAGAAAATTTACGAGCAATCAGACCAACGGTTTAGGAGGAGATGTAAAAAATTTGACGGAAAATCTAATTGGTGGACTTTTGTGTTCCAAGAGACTTTTTTGTAGAACACATTCAGCAGCACATGTCCGTCAAATTTCAAATCGATGGGACTTATGGTGTGAGGGGGCTTGCCTCGAAAAATGTTTTAGCACCACTATGTGGCCAATTGGGATCATATTTTATGTGAAGCATTATGACATTATGTACAGTTATGGTACCAAGTTTCATGTCTCTAGCTCGTTCCAGCTCACAGCAAATTGAGCAAACGCTAAATTTAGCATATAATGCTAAATAGGCCACGCCCACATGTGATCAGATCAGAATCAGATCTTGCTTAATACTTGCCCCCCAGAGAATGAGTACCCAATTTGATAAAATGCTGTTCACCGGATCTTGAGGTACAAGTTTCTGATATTTGTGGCACCCCCTATGGGTCAAGCAGACAATGCTTTGGTACGCCTTTTCCCAAACATGTACTGAAGATATCTACCAAGATTTATGATGATTGGACTAATTGTCAATGAATTATGGCCAATTTCCTGCTTAGCCCCTCCCATTGAAAAGTTCGTTGGTCAACATCTTCAAAACGCAATGAGATATCAACAAGCTTTATGCAACTTTAGATGAGCTTGGTCCAATAATGATTTACAGAAGATTTAATAGAATTCGGACATGCGGTTTAGGAGGAGATGTCAAAAATGTGTTTTTCAAAAAATCCAATATGGCGGAAAATCTAGATAGGCGGACTTTAGTGGTCCAGCAACTTTTTTGTAGATCATGTAGAGCTGGACATGCGTGTCAAGTTTCAAGTCAATTGGACCTAGGGTGTGAGGAGCGTGGCTTTCCAAAATCGTGTGTTTGGGCATTAATTACAGCGCCACCCACCGTGTGGTCGATTTGGCTCATATTCCTTGAGAAGCATTTGCACATCATTTCCAGTTACTGTGTCAAGTTTCATGTTCCTAGCTCATTCCAGCTCACGGCAATTTGAGCCGCGGCATAAGACAACAAATAAAAAGAACAAACTGGCACAAACATAGAAAGGTTCTGCCCCTTCGGGGCTTGAACTCTGATAAGAAAATTATTGTTCCGTTAAATGTGCAATATACAACATAATGACTGGCGCTGTGTCTAATCTGTCTAAACAAAAAGTTTGTTGATCCGGCGGGGAGTCGGGGTAGTCCCCTGGAGCTGTTTTTTTTTTTTTTTTTTTTTTAATAACTTTTGACTCTAAATTTAGATTGTATGGACCCAGTAGTAAAGGTGAAATGCTGACCCTTATTTCTTTGGAGCATGTGGCCAGATATTACACATTGCACCTTTAAAGGGACTATTTATAACTTTCAGAATTGCTTCTTAACAGCGACACCTGTGGCCGTGAAATCAACGAAAGTCAGCGTCGGGCTCGCGCTTGCTCGCTCTAAATAGACCTGAACGAGCATCGCTCAAAACAGTGAGGCGACACACGTCAGCTAAAACCACAATATCACTCTACATTTCACCTGCTTGGCAGTAATGTTAGCTGACCAGACCAATGTCTCTCCATGAACATGATCTAGATCTGATCCCAGTGTTGGCTTTTCCTGCCTCACCCTCCTGCGCCCGCAGGGAGACACCGGCAACCGGAGCCTCTCCTCCGCTGCCTGCTTGCATTCACTGACACAGCGCGCACCAACAGAGGTTTTCCGTGTCTTGTGAAGTGACGAGCCTCCGCAGA